>CAUYLG010062435.1:0-51096 GCA_963573385.1 Cacajao melanocephalus
CGATATAACAGGTCTTCAAAAAATTCATTTTTTATAATATTTTTTAAAAAAATATGTTTTTTTTTAAAATTTTTTGCAAAAAAAAAAACTTGTTTTTTTTTTTTTTTTTTTTTTTTTTTTGAGACAAAGTCTCACGCTGTCATCCAGGCTGGAGTGCAGTGACCCTAACAGGGCTCACTGCAACCTCTGCCTCCCAGGTTCCAGCGATTCTCCTGCCTCAGCCTCCCAAGTAGCTGAGACTACAGGCATGCACCACCATGCCCGGCTAATTTTTTAATTTTTTTTTTTTAAGCAGAGATGGGGTTTCAACATATTTACCAGGCTGTTTTCGAACTCCTGACCTCGTGATCCACCCACTTTGGCCTCCCAAAGTGCCGGAATTACAGGCATGAGCCACCACACCTGGCCATGCTAACTTATTCTAACATGTCTGAACAGGATCTAGTTTGAAGCACTAAGAAAGATAAGACACCAGTTTGAAAAGAGCCCCTACCAGAACAACAAGAATTCTGCTAAAATTGAAGCAAGAACAACATCAAATTTATAGTGAAGCTTGGGTGGAAGGATGGTGGAATCATTTATGTTTTATGAAAAGTTCATAGAGACAATGCCCTGAAGAAATCAGCAGTTTACAGAATAATTTATTTTAAGAAATGGCAAGAAGATGTCGACAATGAAGCCTGCAGTGGCAGACCACCTACATTAATTTGTATCTTATTCATGTCTTGATTGAAGAAGACCAATGATTAACAGCAGAAATGATAGGCAACACCACAGACATCTCAATTGCCTCAGCTTACACAATTCTGACTGAAAAATTAGAGATGAGCAAACTTTCTACATAATGGGTCCCAAAACAATTACACCCAGATCAGCTGCAGACGAGAACAGAGCTTTCAACGGGAATTTTAAACAGCCGGGATAAAGATTCTGAAGCATGTCTTTGAAGAACTGTAACAGGAGATGGAACATGATCCTGAAGACAAAGCACAATCATAGCAATGTCCACCAAGAGATGAAAGTGGTCCAGTCAAAGTAAAAGTGGACCAGTCAAGAGCAAAGGTCATGGCAGCAACTTTTGGGGATGCTCAACACATTTTGCTTGTTGATTTTTTCGAGAGTCAAAGGACGATAACACCTACCTATTATGACAGTGTTTTCCGAAAGTCAGCCAAAGCTTTAGTGAAAAAATGCCCAGGGAAGCTTCACCTGGGAATAATTCTTGACCAGGAAAATGCTTCTGCTCATTCCTTTTATCAAACAAGGGCAATTCTGTGAAAGTCTCAATGAGAAATCATTAGTCAATCACCTCAAACTCCTGATGTGGCTCCTTCTGACTTCTTTTGGTTTCTTAAACTATATATAATATATATATATATATATATATATATATATATATATATATATATATACATACACATATATCTTAAAGTGCCTCTTTAGTTAATAATATAAAAAAGAATATATTGACATAGTTACATTCCCAGTACCCTCAGTTCTTTAGGGATGAATTAAATGGTTGGTGTCTTGACATTCCTGGAGCTTATGTTGAGAAATAAAATTTATACTTTTTATCTTTATCTTTAATTCCATTTTCTGTGAACTTTTTGAAATCTCCTCATATACTTATCTCAAAATATAAAGTTTAATTTTATTTTTTATTCTGTTTTTTGAGGAGAAGCTTCACTATTGTTACCCAGGCTGAAGTGCAATGGCACAATCTCCGCTCACTGCAACCTCCATTTCCTGGGTTCAAGCAATTTTCCTGCCTCAGCCTCCCAAGTAGCTGAAATTACAGGCACCCACCACCACGCCCAGCTAATTTTTTTGTATTTTTAGTAAAGACGGGGTTTCACCATGATGGCCAGGCTGGTCTTGAACTCCCGACCTCAGGTGATCCACCTGCCTTGGCCTCCCAAAGTGCTGGGAATACAGGTGTGAGCCACCGTACCCAACCTAAAGTTTAATTTCAAAATGATGTGATGATCCAAAGGATCACACTAGCTCCACAGCAATGGACCTAACCAGATTGAAATGTCTGAAAGGACATACATAGAATTCAGAATCTGGATGACAAGGAAGCTCAATGAGACTTCAGAGAAAATTGAAACCCAAACCGAAAAAGCCAGTAAAATGATCCAAGAGTTGAAAGACAACATAGCCATTTTAAGAAAGAGCCAAACAGAACTGCTAGAATTGAAAAACGTCACTACAGATGTTTCAAAATACAATTGGAAGCATTAACAACACATCAGACCAAGCTGAGGAAAGAATTTCAGAGCTCAATGGTCCTTCAAATTAACCCAGTCAGACAAGAATAAAGAAAAAAGAATTTTTAAAAATGAACAAAACCTTCAAGAAATATGGGATTATGTAATAAGACCAATCCCTAAGACTCACTGGCATTCCTGAGAGAGAAAGAAACACAGTGAGCAACTTGGAAAACATATTTGAGGATACAGTTCATGAAAATTTCTCCAATCTTATTAGAGATGACAACTTGCAAATTAAAGAAATTCAGAGAACTGCAAGATACTATACAAGATGACCATTCACAAGACACATAGTCATCAGACTTTCCAAGGTCAATGAAAAAGAAAAAATCTTAAAGGCAGATAGAGAAAGGGGTCAGATCACTTACAAAGGAAATCCCGTCAGGCTAACAGCAGACTTCTTAGCAGAATCCTTACAAGCCAGAAGAGACTGGGGGCCTATTTTCAGCATCCTTAGAAAAAAGAAATTCCAACCAAGAATTTCATATCCCACCAAACTAAGCTTCGTAAGAGAAGGAGAAATAAAATCTTTTCTAGACAAGCAAATGCTAAGAGAATTCATTACCACTAAACCAGCCTTACAATAGCTCCTTAAGGGAGTTCTAAACATAGAAACGAAACAATGATACCTGCTACCACAAAAAGACATGTAAGTACATAGGCCATACACTCCAAAAAGCAACTACACAATCAAGACTACAAAGCAACCAACTAACAACATCATGAAAGGAACAAAACCTCATATATCAATATTAGTGTCAAATGTAAACAGTCTAAATGTCCCACTGAAAAGGCACAGAGTGGTAAGATGGATAAAAACAACTAAGGGGCTGGGCGCAGTGGCTCACGCCTGTAATCCAAGCACTTTGGAGGCCAAGGCGGGCGGATCACCTGAGGTCGGGAGTTCAAGACCAGCCATGACCAACATGGTGAAATCCCATCTTTTTTTTAAAACAACAACAACTAAGACCTAATTGTCTGCTATCTTCAAGAGAACCTTCTCACATGTGACGACATCCATAGGCTCAAATAATGGGATAGAGAAAAATGTATCATGAAAATTAAAAACAAAAAAGAGCAGGGGTCAGTATTCTTATATCAAATAAAAAGACTACAAACCCAAAATAGTAAAAAACAACAAATAAAATTATTACATAATGATAAAGGGTTCAATTCACCAGGAAGACTCAACTATCCTAAATATATATGCACTCAACATTGGAGCACCCAAATTCATAAAAAACACATACTCTGAAACCTACAAAAAGACTTAGACAGCCCACAATAATAATAGGGAATTCAATATTCAACTATGGCGTTAGACAGATCATCAAGGCAGAAAATGAACAAAGAAATTTGGACTTAAATTTGAGTTGACCAACGGGACCTAATAGACATCTACAGAACACTCTACCCAACAATCACAGAATAACCATTCTTCTCATATGCACATGGAACATACTCTAAGATCAAACATATGTTTGGCCATAAAATAAGTCTCAATAAATTAAAAAAGCATTAACTCATTCCAAGTGTACTCTTGTTCCACAGTGTAATAAAAATAGAAATCAATACCAAGAAGACCTCTCAAAACCACACTATTACATGGAAATTAAACAACCTGTTCCTGAATAATTTGGGGATAAACCATGAAAATTAAGGCAGAAATCAAAAAATTCTTCAAAATTAATAAAAACATAGAAACAACATATGAAAATCTCTAGGATCCAGCAAAAACAGTATTAAGAGGAAAATTTATAGAACTAAATGCATACATCAAAAAGTTAGAAAGACCTCAAATTGACTGACTAAAGTTGTACCTAGAGGAACTAGAAAACAAGAACTAACTTCAAAGCAAGCAGAAGAAAAAAAATAACCAAAACCAGAGCAGAACTGAATGAAACTGAGATCCAAAAAATCCATACCAAGGATCAATCAAAAATAAAAACAAAGTTGGTTATTGGCCAGGTGCAGTGGCTCATGCCTGTAATCCCAGCACTTTGGGAAGCTGAGACGGGTGGATCATAAGGTCAAGCGATCGAGACCACCCTGGCCAACATGGTGAAACCCAGTGTCTACTAAAAATACAAAAATTAGCCAGGCGTGGTGGCGGGCACCCGTAATCCCAGCGACTCGGGAGGCTGAGGCAGGAGAACTGCTTGAACCTGGGAGGCAGAGGTTACAGTGAGCCGAGATTGCACCATTGCACTCCATCCTGGGCAACAGAGCGAGACTCCATCTCAAAGAAAAAAAGGTGGTTGAGAGGATAAACAAGATCTCTAAACTTGTAGCTAGATTAACAAAGAAAAAAAGAGAGAAGACCCAAATAAGCACAATCAGAGATGACAAATGTGACATTATAATTAATCCCAAAGAAATTCAAAAGAACCTCAGAGACTACTATGAACACTTCTATGTCCACAAATTAGAAAATCTAGAGAAAATGGATGGATTCCTGGAAACACACAACCCCCCAAGAATGAATCAGGAAGAAACTGAAACCTTGAACAAATAACGAGTTCTGAAATTGAATCAGTAATTTTAAAAATACACACACACACAAAAAAAAACAAAAACAACAACAACAACAAAAAACTACCAATCAAAAGAAGCCATGGACCAGACAGATTCACAGCCAAATTCAAACAAATGAATAAAGAAGAAAGAGCTGGCACCAATCTTACTGAAATGATTTTTAAAAAAAATCGAGGAGAGACTCCTCCCTAAATCATGCTACAAAGCCAACATCACCTTGATACCAAATTCTGGCAAAGACATAATGAAAAAAGAAACCTATAGGCCAATATCCCTGATGAACATAGACATAAAAATCCTCAACATTATGCTAGCAAACTGAATCCAGCAGCATATCAAACAGTTAATTCACCACAGTCAAGTAGGCTTCATTCCTGGGATCCAAAGTTGGTTCAACATATGCAAATCACTAAATGTGATTCGACACATTAATAGAATTTAAAACAAGGACCATATGATCATATCAATAGTCACAGAAAAAGGTTTTGATGTAATCCAACTTCCCTTCATGATAAAAACCCTCAACAAGCTAAACACTGAAAGAATATACCCCAAAATAATGAGTGATCTATGAAAAACCCACAGTCAAGATCATACTGAATCAGCAAAAGCTGGAAGCATTCCCCTAGAGAAATGGAACAAGACAAGGATGCCCACTCTCATCACTCCTATTCAACATAGTACTGGAAGGCCTAGCCAGAGAAATCAGGCAAGAGGAATAAATAAAAGGCATCCAAATAGGAAAAGAAGAATTAAAACTATCTGTCTTCACTGACGATATAATTCTATATCTAGAAAACCCTAAAGACTCCAACAAAAGGCTCATAGAACTGATAAACGACTTCAGCGAAGTTTCAGGATACAAAATCATATACAAAACTCAGTAGCATTTCTATACACCAATAACATTCAAGCTGAGAACTAAAGAAAGAATGTAATCCCATTTACAATAGCTACAAAAAAATAAAATGCATAGGAATACATTCAGCCAAGGAGATAAAAGATCTTTACATGAACTACAAAACACTGCTGAAAGAAATAATAGCTGATACAAATGGAAAAATATTAGATTCTCATGGATAGAATAATCAACATCTTTCAAATGGCCAAACTACCTGAAGCACTCTACAGATTTAGCACTATTCCTATCAAACTACCAGAGTCATTCATCACAGAATTAGAAAAAAACTATTCTAAACTTCATACATAACCAAAAAGAGCCCAAATAGCCAAAGTAATCCTAAGCAAAAAGAACAAACGCAGAGGCACCACACTACCTGACTTCAAACTACACTACAAGGCTATAGTAACCAAAACAGCATGGTATTGGTACAAACACAGATACAAAGACTAAAGGAATAGGATAGAGAACACAAAAATAAAGCCATACACTTACAACTATCTGATGTTCAGCAAAGTCAACAAAAGTAAACAATGGGGAAAGGACTCCCTATTAAATAAATGTTGCTGAGAAAACTGGCTGTTCATGTGCAGAAGAATGAAAGTGCACTCCTTCCTATCACGATATACAAAAATTAACTCATGATGAATTAAACATTTAAATGTAAGATCTCAAACTATAAAAATTCTAAAAGAAAACCTGGAAAATACCTTCTTGACATTGGTCTTGGCAAGGAATTTATAGCTAAGTCCTCAAAAGCAACTACAACAAAAACAAAAATTGATTAAGTGGGATCTAATTAAAGAGTTTCTGCAAAGCAAAAGAAACTATCAACATAGCAAAGTGACAACATACAGAATGGGAAAAAATATTCACTAACTATGCATCTAACAAAGATCTAATAACCCAAATCTATAAGAAACTTAAAGAAATCAACAAACAAAAAACAAATAACCTGACTAAAAAGTGGGCAAAGGGAGTGAACAGACACTTCTCAAAAGAAGGCATATAAGCAGCCAACAAGCATATGAAAAGAATCTCATTATCACTAATAGTTAGAGAATTATAAATCAAAACCACAATGAGGCCGGGTGTGGAGACTCACAGCTGTAATCCCAGCACTTTGGGAGGCTGAGGCAGGTGGATCACCTGAGGTCAGGAGTTCAAGACCGGCCTGACCATCATGGTAAAACCCCGTCTCTACTAAAAATATAAAAATTAGCCAGGCATAGTGACACGTGCCTGTAGTCCCAGCTACTTGGGAGGCTGAGGCAGGAGAATCACTTGAACCCAGGAGGAGGACTTTGCAGTGAGCTGAGATCAGGCCACTGTACTCCAGCCTGGGCATCAGAGCGAGATTCTGTCTCAAAGAACAATAACAACAACAACAAAAACAACAACAAAAACACGATGAGATATCACCTCATACCAATCAGAATGGCTATTATTAAAAACTTGAAAAATGACATGCTGGTGGGTCTGTAGAGGAAAAGGAATGCATAAACACTGTTGGTGGGAATGTAAATTAGTTTATATCCACTGCAAAAGACAGCTTGGAGAGTTCTCAAAGAACTAAAAGTAAAACTACCACTCAGCCCAGCAATCCCATTACTGGGTATATACCCAAAGGAAAATAAATGATTCTACCAAAGAGATACATGTACCCACATATTCCTCGCAGCACTATTCACAATAGTAAAGACATGGAATCAACTTAGATGCCTATCAATGGTGGACAGGATAAAGGAAATATAGTACATGTACATCATGGAATAGTATGCAGCCATAAAAATGATGAAATCCCTCCCTTCACAGCAACATGGATGCAGCTGGAGGCCATTACCATAAGCTAACTAACACAGAAACAGAAAATCAAATACCACATGTTCGCATTTGTGAGCGGAAGCTAAACACCGGATACACATAGACAAGGAAAAACAAGCCAGGCATAGTAGCTCATGCCTGTAATTCCAGCTCTTTGGTAGGAGAATCGTTTGTGCCCAGGAGTTTAAGACCATCCTGAGCAACATGGAAAGACCCCATCTCTACAAAAATTAAAATAATTAACTAGGTGTCATAGCGCTTGCCTGTAGTCCCAGCTACTTGAGAGGCTGAAGCAGAAGGATCACTTGAGCCCAAGAGGTCGAGGCTACAGCGAGCTGTGTTCTCACTACTGCACTCCAGCCTGGGCACCAGAGTGAGAATCTATCTCCAAAAAAAAAAAAAGTAAAATAAAAATGAAAAAAGATAAAAACCACAGACAATGGGGACTATAAGAGAGGGAAGGGAAGGAGGATAGCAAGGGCTGAAAAACTACCTATTGAGTAGTATAATCATCACTACCTGGGTGACAGGTTCAATCATGCCCCAAACCTTAGCATTGTGCAAAGTACCCTTGTAACAAACCTGCACATGTAACCCTTGGATCTAGAAGAAAAATTGGAAGAAAAAAAAAAAAGACAAAATAAAAGAATAAATACTTGTCCTTGAGAGATTAGAAAAAAAAAAAAAAAAAAACCAGGAAGAGGGAACTAATGGAAAAAAAAGCTGAAAATTAAGTAGAAAAAAATAAATAAAATAAGGTAGAAAGAATAAATAAATCAAAAACATGGTTCTGTGTAGCAACCAAAAATAGATAAATGCCTACTAACCTCATTAAAATATAGAGGAGAGAACACAAAAGCAGACAAGATTAAGTCCAAGATAAAGATGCATGATTACAGATAAGGCGATATTTTTAAATTATAAAATAAGAGGATACTACATGTTCAACTAAATTTTTGGCAACAAATTTGAAAATTTAGAAGAAATGCATAATTTCCTAGCAAAATACAAACGACCAAAATTGACCCAAAAAGATTTGAATAGATTACCATAGAACACAACAGAAAGGTGATTAAGGGTCTACCCATTGAAAAAAGGCTTCAAGACCAGATGGTAAGTTTTTTTTGTTTGTTTTTGTTTTGTTTTTTTGTTTTGTTTTGTTTTGTTTTTTTTTTGAAACAGTCTCGCTCTGTCTCCCAGGTTGGAATGCAGAGGTGCAATCTCGGCTCACTGCAACCTCCATTTCCCAAGTTCAAGTGATTTTTCTGCCTCAGCCTCTGAGTAGTTAGGATTATAGGCGATAGGCACCTGCCACCATGTCCAGCAAATTTTTATATTTTTAGTAGAGACAGGATTTTGCCACGTTGGCCAGGCTGGTCATGAACTCCTGACCTCAGGTGGTCTGCCCGCCTTGGCCTCTCAAAGTGCTGGGATTACAGGCGTGAGCCACAGCCAGGCCAGGATACATAATTTCTAATGGTAATTAAAGTATTCCAGGCAAGAGAAAAAGAAGGAATATTCTGCAGTATACTTTACATAGCTACTATAACTTTAATCCTTAAACTTATTTATCTTTAAGAGATGGAGTCTTGTTCTGTAGCCCAAGCTGGAGTTTGTCAGCACAATCATAGCTCACTGCAGCCTCGAACTCCTGGGCTCAAGTGATCTTCCTGCCTCAGCCTCTCAAGTAGCTGGGACTACAGGCACACACCACCATGCCTTGCTAATTTTTATTTTAATTTTTTTGTTTTGTTTGTTTTGTTTTGAGACAAAGTCCCAGTATGTTGTCCAGGCTGCTCTCGAACTCCTGGCCTCAAGCAATCCTTCTACCTCGGCCTCCCAAAGTGTTGGATTATAGGCGTGAGCCACTGCACCTGGCCTCAATCCTTAAACTTGAAGAAAAGAACACTAAGAAAAACAGGACTCTAATCTCAGGAATTTTGAAGCAAGATTCTAAATAAAATATTGACAAATAGAACCCAGCAATATATCAAAATAATAATATACTATGATCAGCAGGGTGTATTTCAATAATGTAAGAGTAGTTCAAATCTAGAAAATCTATCCATGTAATTTCCTGTATCAAAAATTTAAATGAAACACTCCCAACATGATCAATAGATGTAGAAAAAGCATTAGATAAAATACAGCTACCATTCCTTCTTTTAAAAAATCTTGGCTGGGCACAGTGGCTCACACCTGTAATCCCAGCTCTTTGGAAGGCTGAGGCAGGAGAATTGCTTGAAGTCAGGAGATCAAGACCATCCTGGCAACAAAGCAAGACATTGTCTAAATAAATAAATAACTAAATATTTTAAAATATCTACATAAATGTGAAAACTATTTTTAACAAATACCAACAGCAAATATGGATGAACACAGAAAATATTTCAATTTAAAATCAGTTTTAGAAAAAAATAGCCCACCAGCACAATTTTTATTTAACTCTGAATTTCTAGCAAATGCAACAAGAAAAGGAAATAACTGATATGACTATGGAAAAGAAGAGATAAAACTAAAATAAAATTTATAAGAACAAGAGAATTTGGCAAGATAACCAGATAAAAGGTATTTTTAAAAATCAAGAATCCTTTCCTATTCTAGCAAAAAGCACTTAGGAATGGAAAGGTGAAAAATATTCCACTCATAATGGGGCGGGGGTGAGGGGATCAATGCTGTTAATTTTTTTTCTCTTCTTTTTTTTTGTGGGGTCGAGATGGGGTTTCACCATCTTGTCCAGGATGGTCTCGAACTCCTGAGCTCAAGCAATCTGCCCACCTCAGCCTCCCTAAGTTCTGGGATTACAGGCATGAGCCACTGTGTCTGGCTGAAAAGCTATAAATTCTTGAGGAATAAATGCATCAAGAAAGATATAGAGCAGATATGAAGAAAAACATAAATTTAATAGAAACACATAAGATGTAAACAGATGGAAAGAAATACTATTTCTTAGATAAAAGGAGCCATACAACTTAAAAATTGAAATATATACTTAATGCAATTCTAACTAGAATTCCACTAGGGTTTAAGAGAGGAAGGAGAATATAAGTGACCTTAAAATTTGTATGTACAAAAAAGTGATAACAAATAGCCAAGAAAAAAAATTTTTTTTTTTGAGATGGAGTTTCACTCTGTTGCCCAGGCTGGAGTGCAGTGGCACAATCCTGGCTCACTGCAACCTCCACCTCCTGGGTTCTAGTGATTCTTGCCTCCCAAGTAGCTGGGATTATAGGCATGTGACACCACACCCAACTAATTTTTGTATTTTTAGTAAAGACAAAGTTTCACTATGTTAGCCAGGCTAGTCTCAAACTCCTGACCCCAAGTGATCCACCCACCTTGGCCTCCCAAAGTGCTGGGATTGTAGGCGTGAGCCACAGCACCCAGCCCCAGAAAAATATTTTTTTAAGCCTAATGTAATCAAATCTATATGATTTGGGTACACAAATAGACAAACAGAAGAAACCGAATAGAGAATCCATAAGTAGATCCTAGCATACAAAACACTCAATAGCTGCAAAGGTCACAGGGAAAAACAGGGATAATTTAATATATTATTCCAACACAACTGGTTACCTATCTTCAAGAAAACTAACCAAGACTGGAAATCCAGAAGCTACATGAGACAAGAGTCATAACTGAATATAAAAATGCAAACAATTATATGGAAATATATTCCATCGACAAAGTCAATATAGGTGGGGCGCAGTGGCTCACATCTGTAATCCCAGCACTTTGGAAGGCTGAGGTGGGCAGATCACTTGAGGTCAGTAGTTAGAGACCAGCCTGGCCAACATGGTGAAACCCAATCTCTACTAAAAAAATTAAAATTAAAAAAAAAACAAAGTCAATATAAATAGATTTGGGGAAGATATCTGTAACAACGACAACAGACAAAGGGCTAAAATCTAAAATATACAAAGAGGTCTTAGAAATTAATAAAAATATAAACAACCCATACAAAAACGTGCAGATGATATGAATAGACAATTCAAAGAACAAATTTAATTAGACAAAAAATTGAGATAATACTAAACTCACTAGTAGCCAAGAAACTACATCCATTAGGTTGTCAAAATTACAAAGGAACCATAACACCTATTGCTGATAGGGATATGAAGAAAATAATAATCTCGCATACTACATACAAAAGCAAAAAGTGTAGTATAACAGCCTGTTTTTGTAAATCAATATGGAAACATCTATTAACATATATATATTTATATATAAACATTCATATATAGCTATATACCTCTACCTACATCTATATCTATCTAAACCGAAAGTAATAGTATATAAGGGTGTATGAAAAATTATGTTGATTCAGCATTGAATGTAGTGTCAGAAATATGCAAAGAAAGTAAATGTTCATTAATAGGGGAATAGCTGAATAAATCATTGTGTATCCATGAAATATTTTACCGATTATAAAAGAATAAGAGTCTACATCAATAGACTGTGATAGATTTCTATGAGATATTGTAGAATGAAAAAGCAAGATATATTAAAGTATATATAATATTCTATTTCTGTAAAACAATGAACAACAACAAAACATTCCAAAACTTGTGTGTGTGTGTGTGTGTGTGTCTACCTGTGCACATGGAGAAAAATGTGAAAAGATACATACTGTTTTGCTAATACACAGGGATAGTGTGGAAAGGTAGAACTAGGAGCTAAAGACAAAAAGGGAAAAGAAAGGACCACTACAAAAAAACAAAACCCAAGCAATCTTATTTATGCATTTACACATGTCTATGAATGCATCAATAAACCAAGTTAAATTTAGAAAAGATACAGTAAACACCTCAATACACAATATGATCTCTGCTTATTAAGAAAAGTAAGGCAATAAACAAAATTATCTCTTGGTGCTTGGATTAGGGATGGATGATATTTCTTCCTCACGTGTCCCTGTGTTTTCCATAATGAGAATTGTTACTTTCATAATAATGAAATAAAAGCAATAAATGTTACTTTTAAAACATTACACTGAATAATTGAGCTCATTTTGGAAAATCGAGGGAGGAAAACAGGGTTAAATACCCCTTTCCCTTTGGAGCTGTCCAAGTAAGAAATGTATGAAATCAGGTTCCATTATCCCTCACCCAGCTGAAAGTTACTCACCTAAGGCAAGAGACTAAGTGGCTATTTCAAGGAGCTATTTGAAGCAGGAAATGGGGTCCTTTTCCCCCTACCTAACACGTTAATGGCTTAAGTAAATTAGAAAGCCATTTACACCACTCTCAATTATCCAAGAATCTGCTGGGCTCTTTATTTTCTGTTCCCTTCCTCTGGCTTGCGGCCATTTCACTGCTCAGGAACATCTCCAAAATGGGGGTCAGGGAAGGAGAAAAGAGATGAAATTAATTCAGTCGATTTAGCTTCTCATTAGCAACTCTAATAAAAGGTTTGATACGTGAGGTGGTCACAACTCACGGTTAAAATGAGGGTTGCGGGACTTTAGATAATTTCATGTAAGTAAACTTGCCTTCAGAGAAACACTATTTGCCTGCAATATACTTTAATGAATTTGATGCTTGCTATTTTTATGAAAGTCAGAACTTACAATAGTTGATATTTTTCTCTGCTAACTTTAATTTGCACTTTAGGGGAAAAAAACACAAAAACATAAGAACAACGCCCTTCAATGTGAAGAACCACATCCTCAGTGGAGCAGTAGGCTCACAAAGCAAAGATTCTTGAGAGAAAGGATGCTGTCTGGCCCCTAGCATGCTCTCAAGAGAAATTTTAGCAGGGCAGCAACCTTCCAAGGGAGCATGCCTTAGCCATACAACCCCCACTGGGAGGATTTGCTAAAAAGGATTTAACATGACTTAACAAAAGCCAGGTCTCCACACACAATATTTCCCTGCTTCAGTAGGCCCTCACAGACCTTTGTCCCTTTGGGAAGTCCAGAGATAAAATGGTACAATTCCAAGGTGCTCAAGCAAAAAACAATTTTCTCTTACTTGAAGACAACGATAGCTCCCCGACATGGAGGGCAGGCCAGGAGAAAGATCTGCAATTGAAGAAGAATTAAGGATGGTTAGCAAGAAAAAAATGCCAGACAGAGCGAGACAATGTTACTTTAACAATAACAAACAAAAAATAACCAAAACTCTAACACAATAATGTAATATAAAAATTTTTAAAGGCCACAGATAGTTTTCCAAAGTATGTTTGTATGTGCATGCGTGTGTGTTTGTGCACGTGCGCACACACATGAGAAAGAGAAGATGAGAAGACTCAATATTTCAATGTCTCAGTTTCAATATGGCATAAGTAGTTGGTCTTAAATTTAACCCAGGGCAGGTAAAAATAGATTCTGAGCATGGAACACGCACACACATGCCATCTGGTTTGCCTCCCATGGGAGAAGGTGGATTTATCAATACTCAACATTGCCAAATTTAGCAAATAAAAACACAGATGTCCAGTTAAATTCAAATTCCAGATAAACAATGAATAATGTTTTAGTATAAGTATGTCCTGTATTTATTTTAGCTGGCAACCCTATCAAACTGCCACCGCCAGGTTCCAACCCTCCCTTTGATTGATTCTTTTCTTTCTAAGCATGCCTAGGTGCTTTTACTCTTCCATTCTCCTCCCAGGTCAAACCAAACAAAAAGAACCTTGTCCCAAGAGACAAATCAGTTCCCTGATACCTGGTGTGACCTAGGTCCAGATTACAGCCTTTGGAAACCTGCAGCTGTGGCAGTTTGACCTTCCTCCATGCAGTGGTGCTCAAAAATCAAAAGGAACAAAATAGTCCTAGCAGAGCTTGTTAAACATGCAAATTCCTGGGTTCCCCCATTAAGAATTCTGATTCCCCAAGTATGGGACTCCAAGAATCCTCATGTTTCACAAATTTCTCAGGAGACGGAATCACTCCTGGTAGCCTGAGATGCCGAATTTTTGCCCTTGGACTGAACTACTACAGGAGTCAAAGATGTTCACCAGGACTGAGGATTGACAAAGGAGTGAAACTCATGTTGGTAGTTTCTTCACCTGTAGTGACTTCACGGTGTGGTTTAGAAATTGTTGACATGTGTCCTTATGTTGCTGAGAGCTCTTATTAATATAGGATATCTGCATTATGGACTTGTTGGCTTTGTCACGTGTATGTTCTTTAGTACGTGGTTCTTCAGTTCTCTCAGAGTGCATATTTAGAAGAAAAGAGTATTATAAGAAAAATCACTATAAGGAAAGACACCTGCACAAATCTTTGCCAATAAGAAGAGGAAGAAGAATGAAAAAGAGAAAGGGTCTTAAAAAATATTCAGCAGTCCAACACCTGCATGATACTTCATCAAAGAACTCCTCCAAGGAAATATCCAATAAGAACGTGCCTTTTCCCTTGATCAATTTGATTAAAAATACAAAGCCAATGATAATTACAGGTCCACAATCCCAAAATCCAAAAAGCTCTAAAAACTGAAAGTTTGTTTTCTTCAAAGCTAATGTGATAGCAAAATGATAGCAAAGCTAATGTGATACAACTTGAACTGAGGTTGGGTTATTTATAGACTTTATTTCTTCCACTTAGAGTGAATATCCATATGTTTCCCATAAAAAATAATAATGTATTTAATTGTGGAGTGCTGCCTCAAACCCCACTGGGAGTATATGTAAAAGACTACATACACTGTACTGCCTTCCTGAAATCCAAAAAATTCTGATTTCTGAAATATATCTGATCTTAATGGTTCTGGATAAGGATTACAGGCTTGGAATTTCAATTATCCAAACATTGATTTATCCCCACTCCCCACCCCACCCCTCAGGAGCAGTCTAAGAAATAAACAAAACTAATATTCTTTACCCCGATCCAGCAGTAAAGTTACTCACCTTAGGCAAGGGACCAAGTTGGAGGCTGCACATAGTTACCCAGCATCAGGCACATCAAAGGCTACACTCAGAAACACAGTACACAGAGAGGAGGCAGGGGCCCCAACCACCTTAGAAAGGTCCTCAATACTTCTGGAGTCACCAGAGTCATGCCAGCAGCCTTCCTGAGCTTCTGGAATACCCAAGACACTTTCAACATGCTAAACAGAGAAGTAAAAATGCGACACTGGGCACCACAGTTAAATCTTACTTTTCTATACCCACAGACAAGAGGACGTAAGCAGATTTTAGGGGAGATATTTCCCTTATAAGTCCATTTGGCTGATTCTAATCCACAACTTCCCTAGGCTGGAAGCCCAGAAAACTATTAAAGAGAACAAGCCTCTAGTTTCAACCCAGGTGCTTGTCCTGTTTTCCTCCATCAGTCATGGATCTAACTTTAGTCGTTTCATCTTTTCTGTCTTGTCTGTCTATTTCTATCACCACATAAAGGGTATCATTTTTTTTTTTTAGATGGAGTCTCACTCTGTCACCCAGGCTAGAATGCAGTGGTGCAATCTCAGCTGATTGCAACCTCCACCTCCCGAGTTCAAGCAATTCTCCTGCCTCAGCCTCCTGAGTAGCTGGGATTACAGGTGCATGCCGCTATGCTAGGCTAATTTTTATATTTTTAGTAGAGACAGCGTTTCACCATGTTGGCCAGGATGGTCTCAATCTCCTGACCTCATGATCCACCCGCCTCGGACTCCCAAAGTGCTGGGATTACAGGCGTGAGCCACCACACCTGGCCTTTTTTTTTTTTTTTTAAGAGACAGAGTCTCAATCTGCTATCCAGGCTGGAGTGCAGTGGTGCGATCATAGCTCACTGCACCCTCCAATTTCTGGGCTGAAGCAGTTCTCCTGCCTCAGCCTTTCAAGTAGCTGGGAGCTACAGGTGTGTACAACCATGCTAATTTTATTTATTTATTTATTTATTTTTGTGGAGACAGAGTCTCACTATGTTGCCCTGGCTGGTCTCAAACTCCTGTCCCCAAGCAATCCTCCTCCTGCCTCAGCCTACCAGAGTGCTGGGATTACAGGTATGTCACTGTGCCTGGCCTCTAGGGTCCTTTTTCAAATCTGCTGACTTGACATGACTACATGTATCTGATTGAAAGATTACTTATTACATTCCATTCCACCTCCTATGATGGTACACAGTTATCTGGGGATTACTCATTATTCATATTACATTTCCAGTAAACACATGCCCCCTTTAGCAACTTCTCAGATTTATGATACTGAACCTCTTCACCCTGTCATGCTAGAGTCACATTCATATTCAACATTACCCAACAGAGCCACATAAAACTAACACTTTAATTCAGAGGTGCAATGGCCCCTAGCCTTGACCTGAATATCCCTGCTTTCTTCTTTGCTTGGCTTCCAACTGCCTGAAAACTTTGGTGGCATGCATTTTAGACTAGCAGGTGAAAAGCTAAACTATCACTTTGGCTGCAAATATAATAGGAAGAGAGGAGACTTAGAAGTTCAAACAAGGATGGTACAAAGATGAACGTGTATCTGAACATACCCCAGTACCAACTTGGCACTTTGCATTCATGCTGAAATCTGCCCAGCTCAGCGCCTGAAACAAACGGCATGATCAGGTAGCATACAGAGAAGTGCTACAGAGCACTTCCACTTTCCCATTGCCTGGGAGGCAGGCAGGACCATGTTATTAAACCCCATTTCAGAGATGAGGAAACTGAGGGAAAAAGGTTCTGACAAGCTTTCTGACAAGAACCTAGGACCCTAACTCCCAGTTCAATGCACTTTCCACTTCACACCTGACACAGACCAGGACTCATGGGGCTCCATTTCTTTAGACTCTAGCCCTGGCCCTTGACCACATGGCTCACAGGGAGTCACCCCAACAGCCCCACACCTGTGCCATCAGCCAGCTCATAAGATCTACTCTCTACAGTGTGAGACATCTCAAAACACAAACTCAAGTGAGCAGCAAATTGCATTTACACAGATGAGCTTTGGAGTCCCAAAGACAGGTTCATTATAGCTTCCACCTGTCTTCTGGAGGCAATTGTATTTCTTATAAAACTGAAGTCTTTGTTGGCTGTTTTTTCCAGAAAAATCCACAGGTTCCATTCAAAACCATACACTCTTCGTAGCTTCCTCAGGAAAGATCTCTGTACTAACCTTCAGCAATTTCCTAAGCATCCAGTCTAGGCACCAGCCGTTACGCCGGTTCATCTTCTACCTTTGAACCTCTCTGGTTCCAGGTTCCCTCCTTCCCTACCCAACCTCTCAGCCATCACCTGGCCTGTTTCCCATTCCTGTTCCCCCAGTCACATCAGCCTCAAATACACTGCCACCATTGTTCAGCCTCCCATCCACTTCTGCTCCACCCCAGTGTTACTTTCAACAACCCTCATTTTCATAGCACCTAAAAAAAATAGCTTTTGTACACTGGAACAAGTGTTAGTACTATGAGAAATGTAACTGGGAAGGAGGGCCAGTCACCACAGGCCATCCTAAATGAGCGGCTAGCCAGGGTAATCAATGAAGGGATATGGGCAAACCAAATGAAAGAGAAACAGAGAGTGAGAGACGTACAGAAGAGTGGTGTTTGGCCTAGCACACAATCTCCCCAGTTCCAGTTCTCCTGTCACTACCTCCTACGATGGCACACAGCTATCTGGGGATTGCTGAGGTCAACTGCTTATGACTGTTACCCACCATAAGGAAGATTAACTCGCTGGGCTGCCCAAAGTCGGTCCTCTGGCTCTATCCACTGATGTTCATGCCCTCAGGCCCTCATCTCAGGACCACTGCAATAATTTCTTCATTGGTCTTGCCTCCAGGCACACTACTACAAGAGGGATCTATCTAAAATGCCCCTCTGATCTGCCATTTTAAATCCTTCCATGGTTTGCCACTACCTACCAAAAAAGCTGAAGTTTCCTAGGATGGCAGACAAGGCCTTCTTTGCTCTGGATTCTGCCTACTTCTCCACCGTGGCAGCCTCATGCATTATGTCAAGCTATACCCTGAATGTATTCATGTCAATTACTACACTTCTACGATCTTATTTTCCAATAGCTTCATTTTATTGAATTACATGGATATGCAGTAATTTACTCAACCAATATCCTCTGGTTGCACATGTAATCGCATCTAAATTTGCAGTTCCTCTACTGTTTCCTTAGCCCACATTGGTAGAAGACAGTCTAGATCTTCAAAGGGAATGGTAATTCAAAGGCTTTTGACTCATAATGCTAAACTGCTATCCAGAAAAATTATTTGAAAATTATTTGAATTATCTGAATTGCTGTTCCCTCCAGAAATATATGAGAATCTGTTTTCTACTGCAATCTGGTAAACAGGTCATTATCATTTGGTAATTATCATGTGTTTAAAAGGCAAAAATACACACATAATTCATCATTTTAATTTGCATGCCTCAGATTACCAGAAATGTTAAACTATATTCTAACAGGTGTATTGGCTACCCATATTTCTTCTTTTGGGATGTGACCATCTATGCACTTTGACTATTTTTCAACTGGTGTGTTCTTTTCTACTGAGTTGTAAAGAGATATTTATATATTAATGACAGCTAATACAGATTATTTGAAATTTATTGCAAATATTGTTCCCAGGCTGTCATTTTTCCAGCTCTGTTTATGGTAGTTTTTTACGTATGGAAGCTTTTTAAATCTTTATGTAATCAGACGTGTTTGTCATTCCCTTTATGGCTTCTGTCTTTGATATCGCACTTTGAATATATTTTATAACCGTGGGATTATAGAAAGAATCACCTATTGTTTTCTTAAAATTTTCGTAATTTTATTTTTTAAATTTAAATCTCCAAGATCAAGAAATTGTGCCTTTGCTAATCCTATTCACTCTTCCAGATGGCTTTTCCAACTTTCCTCTTGTGGCTCTTATCTATCCCTCAAATGCAAAATTAAGCATTATTTTTTCCAGGAAAGCTTCCCTGCACTCCACGGTTAAATGCCCATTCTGGGTCATCTCATTATCTCCCTTGATTTACCTATTCTTGAGATTTTACTATTATTGTCAGTATAAGAAGCTTATAAGGAAGCTTCCCTCAAGAATGTAGATAAAAGGGAAATAAGAGTGCCTACCAAGAGTTAAGCTTTAAAATCCCACACTTGAAAGACCAGATTGTAACCTGCTTGAAATATACCCAAAGAATGCGGTTGACCAACCACTGAGATATAAAATATGGAGAGTTGCAAACATGTATTTGGTAATGTCTACAACCAAGCAGTGTCTACATCCAAGCTCATAAATATCATGTTTTCTAGTCCCATTGGCACATTCATCCCTCCTAAGAAGATGGAAGGAGGACAAGTAGCACTGCCAAGTGGTTAAGAGTACAGGCTTTAAAGTTAAGATGTACTTGGCTCCACATGGTGGCTCTGCCACTCATGAGCACTCTGGCCTTGGGCAAGAGATTAGAGGAATTTTCATCTGTAAAATAGGGATAAAAATAGTACCTATGTCTCACAAGGTTTGGGAGAGGACAAAATGAAACAAAGCAAAAAAAGCATGTGCTTGGCACAATGCCTAGCACATAGCTAGCACTCAATACATAATAGCTATAATTATCCTGATTTCAGTAGAAAATCCATCCCTACTATGAGCCACATCAGGAACAACTCATATTAAATTTTCAATTCATCTAACTTCACTTGTTTTAATTCCATATTTGCAATAACAAATTTTGACATGTAACTCAGCTTCCCTTGTCCAGCTGCCTACACAGAATACTTAACCCTTTAGATTCTGTTTCCTCACCTGTCAAGTGAGGATTACAATAGTATTATTTCATAGGATAACTGTAAAATTTAAAAACTTGAGCCACTTAGTTCAAGTGCCTGGCACATTGTAGGGAATAAAATAAGTATGAGCTATTGATAGCATCCTCTTTATTGGATGCCCAAATTGTATAATCTCAATGGAATCATGAAAAAACATCAGGTAAACCCAAATCAGAAGCATTCTACAGAGTAAACTGAACAGTACTCTTCAAAATAGTCAAGGATGTAAACAGCAAAGACTAAGGAACTACCACAGATTAGAGACAACTAAACAGACATAATACCTAAATGCAGTTAAGGACCCTGGATAGATCCTGCAACAGAAAAGGGACATTTGTTAAAAAACTGGCAAAACCAAAATAAAGACTGTAGTTAAGCTCATATTGCATTGTACAAATGCTAATTTTTCAGTTTTAATAATTTTACCATAGTTACGTAAAATGTTAACATTAGGGAAAGCTGGGTGAATGATACACAATAATTCTCTGTAATATCTTTACAACTCTTCTGTATGTTGAAAATCATTTCAAAATAATACAAAGTTTAAAAAGGTACTATAATCTAATCCATTAGACTCTCTTCACACCTCAGTTACCCCCATCCCCCACCTTTCTCAGCCCCACGTTTTCAGTCCCCAAGTCCTGTCTTGTCACTTAGACCTTTTCTTTTTCTTTCTTTCTTTTTTCTTTTTTCCAGACAGGGTCTTGGTTTGTCACCCTGTCTGGAGTGCATTGGTTTGATTATGGCTCTCTGCAGACTCAAACTCCTAGGCTCAAGCAATCCTCTCACCTCAGCCTCCTGAGTAGTTAGGACTACAGACATGTGCTACCACACCTAGCTATTTTTGTTTGTTTGTTTGTTTGTTTTGTACACATGGGGTCTCATTTTGTTACCCAGATTGGTCTCAAACTCCTGACTTCAAGTGGTCCTCCCAGCTCAGCCTCCAAAGCACTAGGATTACTAGTATCAGCCACCACACCCAGCCCAACCTTTTCAATATATCTGAAATCCACTCTCACTATTTTTTCCTAGTTTGGTCCCTATCATTTTCTGAAACTACCACAGCCATTTTCTATCTGATCTCCAGATATTCGATGTTTTTCTTTCATCACTCTAATTCAGGGGTGTCCAATCTTTTGGCTTCCCTGGGCCACACTGGAAGAAGAATTGTCTTGGTCCACACATAAAATACGTTAACACTAATGATGGCTGATGAGCTTTAAAAAAAAATCGCAAAAAATGTCTCATAATGTTTTAAGAAAGTTTATGAATTTGCATTGGACTGCATTCAAAGCTGTCCTGGGCTGCATGCAGCCCATAAGCTGGACAAGCTTGCTCTAATTTTATACAGTATTGTCAGGTTCCTATTCTTAAAATAGCATTCTGATCATGTTATACTCCTTAAAAGTTTTAAATGACAGATTCATCACAGTACTTATCAGAATCCCAGCTGACTTTTTTTTTTTTTTGAAACTGACATGCTGATTTTAAAATTCGTATGGAAATGCAAGGGACCCCAAATAGCCAAACAAACCTTGAAAAGAAAAAATGGAGGACTTACACAATCTGATTTCAAAACTTATGACAAAGCAATAGTAACAAAGATACTGTGGTATTAACCTAAGGAAAGACACAGAGACCAATGGAATAGAATTGAGAGTACTAAAATAAATCCTCAGACCTGATTTTTGACAAAGGTGTCAAGATCATCCAGTGGTGGAAAGAATAGTCTCTTCAACAAATGATGCTGGGACAACTGGTTATCCACATGCAAAAGAATTAAGTTGGACCCCTATCTCATAACTCATATACCAAAATTCACTCAAAATCAAAGACCTAACTGTTAAGAGCAAAAACTATAAAACTTGTAAAAGAAAGCATAGGGATAAATGTCATGACATAGGATTTGGTAATGGACTCTAAGATGTAACCAAGAGCACAAGCAACAAAAGAAAAAATAAATATACTATACCTCACCAAAATTAAAATATTTTATGCCTCAAATGACACTATTAAGAAAGTGAAAAGACAACCCAGGCTAGTCGTGGTGGCTCACGCCTGTAACCCCAGCACTTTTGGAGGCAGAGGCGGGCAGATCACTTGAGGTCAGGAGTTCGAGACCAGCCTGGACAACATGGCAAAACTTAGTCTCTACTGAAAATACAAAAAAAAAAAAAAAAAAAAATGCCAGGTGTTGTGGTGCCTGCCTGTAATCCCAGATACTTGGGAGGCTGAGGCAGGTGAAGCGGTTAAACCTGGGAGGTGGAGGTTGCAGTGAACCGAGATAGCACAACTGCACTCCAGCCTGGACATCAGAGTAAGACTCCATCAGAAAGAAAAAGGAAAGAAAGGAAAGAAAGAAAGGAAAGGAAGGAAGGAAGGAAGGACGGAAGGACGGACAACTCAAAGAATGGGAGAAAAAATTTGCAAATCGTGTATCTAGTGGGAGTCTAGTATCCAGAATAAATACCTCTTAAGACTCAACAATAAAAAGACGAGTAACAGATGGACAACTTAATAAAATCAGGAAACGAATGTATGATCAAAATGAAAAGTTAAATAAAAAGGAACTGTAAACAAGAGTCCAACAGAAATTCCACAGCTGAGGAATACAATGACTAAACTAAAAACAGGAGACTTATTAAGCAAGAAGAAAGAACCAGCAAATTTGAAGAACAGTTATTTTAAATTACCTCATCAGAAGAGAAAAAGAAAAAAAAGGATGAAAAGTAATAAAGAACCTTATAGTGTCAAAAATACACAATGGGGAAAAGATGCTTGCTTCAATAAATGATGTTGAGGAAACTGGATATCCACATGCAAAAGAATGAAATTAGACCCTTATCTTACACCATACTCAAAAACCAACCCAATATGGGCAAAAGACTTAAATGTAACATCTGAAACCATAAAAGTCCTAGAAGAAAACATAGGAACAAACTTTTTGAAATTGGTCTCAGCAATGATTTTTTGAATATGACATCAAAAACACATTCAAGAAAAGTACAAAAAAAAATTAGGATGACATCAACCTAAAAAGCTACACAGCAAATATTTGCAAACCACAAAGTTAATGTCAGTATTTAAAATACATAAAGAACTCAAACTCAATAGCAGAAAAACAAATAACCCAATTTTAAAATGGGCAAAGGATCTGAATCAAAGAAGGCATACAAATGGACAAACGGTATACGAAAAGGTGCTCAACATCACTAATTACTGGGGATATGCAAATGAAAACCACGGTGAGATCTCACCTCATGCTTGTCAGAATGGCTATTATAAAAAATGCAAAGGATGGCAATATTGGGAAGAGTGTAGAGAAAATAGAACCCTGGAAAACTGTTGGTGGAGATCGATAGAGCCATTATCAAAAACTGTATAGAGTTTCCTCAAAAAAAAAAAAAAGATCTACTCTATGACACAGGAATCCCACTTCTGGATACTTATCCAAGAGTTGAAATCAAGATCTCAAAGAGATATCTGCATTCATATATTCATTGCACCATTATTCACAATAGCCAAGATGCAGAAACAAGATAAATGTTCAATGATGGAGGAATGAATAAAGATAATGTGGTATATTATTAAGCCTTTAAAAAGAAGAACATCCTATCATTTGCAATAACACAGAAGGACCCAAAGAACATTACGTTAATTAAAATGAACCAGACACAGAAAGAAAAATATCTTATGATGTCACATAAATATGAAATGTAAATTAGTCAAACTCATAGAAGCTGAATGTAAAATGACAGTGAGCTGGGGCTGGTGCTGGGAAAGTAAGATGTTAGTCAAAGGGTAAAAGGTTTTAATTTTCCAGGATGAATAAATCCTGGAGATCTAATGTACAGCATGGTGACTACAGGTAAAAATACTGTATACTTAAAATTTGCTATAAGAGTAGATCCGGCTGGGCATGGTGGCTGATGCCTATAATCCCAGCATTTTGCGACACCAAGGCAGGTGGATCACGAGGTCAGGAGATCGAGAGCATCCTGGCTAACATGGTGAAACCCCATCTCTACTAAAAATACAAAAATTAGCTGGATATGGTGGTACGTGCCTGTAATCCCAGCTACTCGGGAGGCTGAGGCACAAGAATCACCTGAATCCAGGAAATAGAAGTTGAAGTGAGCTGAGATCGCGCCACCGCACTCCAGCCTGGTGGCGCCACTGCACTCCAGTCTGGCAACAGAGGGAGAAGATCCTAAGTATTTTCAACACACACACACACACACACACACACACACACACACACACAAATGATAACTCTATGAGGTAATGAATGTGTTATCTTGACTGTGGTGATTTACATATATATAATCATTAAGTTGTAAATGTTAAATATTTACATTAAAAATATCCAAAGTAGAAAAAAAACCTCAACAATAAAAAGACAAATAACCTTGAATACATATCTCTCCAAAGAAAACATACAGGTAGTTAACATACACATGAAAAGATGTGCAATATAATTAGTCATCAGGGAAATGCAAACCAAATCTACAATGAGATGACACTTTATACCCAGTAGCATGGCTAGAATTAAAAAGGCAATCACAAGTGTTCATGAGGATGTTGGGAAATTGGAACCCTTATATACTGTTGGTAGGGATGTAAAATAGTGCCGCCACTTTAGAAAAACAGTCTGGCAGCTCCCTGAGATGTTAAACACAGAGTTATCATATGACTCAGCAATTCCACTCCTATACCTGAGGGAAATGAGAACCTATGTCCAAGGGAAATAAAAACCTATATCCACCTGAAAACTTATACACAGATGTTCATACAAGTATTATCTGTGATAGCCAAAAGGCAGAAACAACACAAATGCTCACCAACAGACAAATGGATACAAAATAATATAGCATATCCTTACAATAGAATATTAATTGGCCATAAAAATAAGTGAAGTACTGATATGTGCTAAACACAGATGCATCTTAAAAACATACTAAGTGAAAGAAGACAGTGGAAAAAGGCCACATATTATAATGACTCCATTTATGTGAAATGTCCAGAATAGATATAAATCTATAGAAACAGAAAATAGATTAACCATTGCTTAGGGCTGGTGAGTGGTGGAAAGTTGGGGTGGGGGGTAAGCTAAATGGTATGGAGTTATTTTTTGGGTGATGAAAATATTCTAAAATTGACTGTGGTGGTAGCTGCACATATATGTGAATATACTAAAAAAAAATTCAATTGTACACTTTAAATGAGTGAAGTATATGGTACACGATTATAACCCAATAAAGCTGTTTTAAAAGCAAACTTTGGATAGCTCCTATTGCTTGGCAAATGAAAGTCCAAACTCCAAACTCCTTAATTGGGCATTCAAGTCCCTCCCCTCCTGCATCATGATTGGACCCCCAACCAGCATCATTGCTCACTACTCCCTTTTACATGCTTTTCTATCCAACCAAGATGAATTATTCACCATTACCCATATACCTCTTGTGGTTTCCTATCTGTCTTTCCTCTTGCTATTCCTTCCCCGTGAAATTCTCTCCTCCTGACTCATCTTCACATGTTAATATTCTACCACAAAGCCCAGTTCAAATGCTCCCTCCTATGCAAACCCTTTCCTGTTCAACCCTCACATAGTAGGCACTCAAAACACTATTTACTGAAAGAATGAAGGTAAGTAGTTCTCCCATATGATGGCTGTTATTAACATAAGATAATCCTCCCAAAGCCACAACTTTACTTATTTCTTCCTTTCCTGGTCACAGCAGCAGTTCACTGCTTCAGGACCCTTATTAAGTCCCTGAGGACAGTCCCAAACTGGTACCTTCTGCTTCTCCCAAAACCCTACCCCTAATGAAGAAAGTAGACATTACATTATGCCAGGGCCACCGAGTACAGCTGTGTAGGTTGTGCACTGCACAACCCTAGTGGCGCCATTCAATTATAGTCTATGTGAATGGCACCCTCTCCTAGGGTTGTGCAGTGCATAGCCATTCGTGGTGGCCCTGCTTGGAAACATTCCTAGTGTTTGAGAACAAAGCCCAAAAGAACACTCAATGACAGAATCACTATATTGTTGCTGAGAAGTAGGCAATTCAAAAATCTTGTCAAGAAAGAAGCAACTCAAGAGAATAGCATGGTCACAGCACAAAAACAGCATCTGCATGGAATTGAAAACAGGAATATCCAAGAGAAAAATTGTTACTGATGTTTCTCCAGCAGTGGGGAGAGAACAGGACACACATTCTGGTCACTCTACAAAGCTATGACAGACATGCAAAAAGGGACAGTTTTCCATGGACTACCAAAGCCTACATGGTCTTGTTCATGAGACTTTTCAACTCCATTAGATTCTGACTTTAGGTTATAAAACAAGTCCTGTTTAATTTGGCTTCAGGTACCTTGATATCAGAAAGGGCTGATACACACAAGTATACTCATATCTATAAAGGTCTCTCTCTCATCATCAATTGACTTATCAGCCTAGTGGTTTATTAAGACGTATTTTGTAAGGTTGGGGAGTGTGGCTCAGTCCACAACAGCCCTGGGTAAGCTGATAAAAATTAGGTTTTAAATCTACAAACCAAGTTGCAGATATAAGACCCATGTCAACTCCACCAAGGCACAGATACCCTGAAGTTCAGCCAGAGCAGCCGGCCAATGAGCCGGTCAACTCAAAACTGCAACCAGTGATGCAGGACACTCCAAAATGGAGAGCCATAAAGGACTGGACATATTGGTAGTGACGACAGGTGAGCTGGTGGTTGAGTTCTAGAGTACCAGACGTTGGGTTTGTTTCTTTTCGTTCCCCACTCCAGTTCAGTTCAGCCTCCCACTTTCGTATTTGCTCTACCTGGAATATTTCACTTCTTCTGTCTCCTCTAGAGATTTCCTGGATAACTCTCACAAAGTAAGCATTCCTTTTTTGAACTCCATTGGTATTTGTTGGTACTATACACTAATCATTTATTAGTCTCATATTGTTGTCAGTAACAACAATAATAGCAGTAGTTATTCCTTATTTAGTGCTTACTAGGTACCTGGTACTGCAGTCAACGTCTTACATGTATTAGTTCATGTATTTTTCATAGCGCTCCTATTATGTAAGACATATTATTTTCCTCCTGTTTGCATACGAGGAAACTGAGCTACAGAAAGATTAAATAAATTGCCTAAGGTCACAGAACTAGTAAGTGAGTCAAAGAGTCAGGCCTGGAACCCAGAACTATCTAATTCCAGAGGTCATGTTTGTTGCCAATACTACCTTTTGTCTCCACCATAAGATAATTTGTCTTTTCTGGAGTTCCCTCTGCCCTCACTCCACATAGTGGCTAACATACCATCGGACCTATAAAAGTCCTCCAGAACACATGCGCACATCTACCTCTGCTCCCCATCCAGAGCCCAGCCCAGGACATAAGCTGGAAGAAAAGGGAAGAGGGTATAGTTAGCATGAAGAGGCTTGACCTTTCAGGGAGCCACAGGAGTCCTCTTCCTCTGACCCATTTAAGAGAGGATCATGCTGCTCCTTGACCTCAATCCCAGAAAAATATTTAGAACAGGATGACCTGGTTACCTTGAAACTTGTCAAGGAAACTCTGAAGTAACAGAGCCTAGGCCAACCCATGGGAGGGATGGATGGTATCCAGTTCCCTGAAGGAAGGAGATCAGTTGTGTCAGAGTCAAAGCCACATGGGACACCTAGTGTTTGCATTGCTCCAATGAACTCCATGACTAGAGCCAAAGCTGGGGTTTGTATGAGGGTAGGGGAGAGGTGTATTTTTTTTAAATAAATTATTTGTTACACCTCCTTAAGCCTCAGTTTTCTCATCGTTTAAAAACAAAATAAGAATGCCTACCACTTGCAGTGCTTCTAAGGCATAAACTGAGAATGTTATAAAAACACCTATTTCCTGGTGCTTGCATCAGTTTGTTCTTCCTGAGGTTCTGAGCACACAGTGACGCAGGACATAATTCCTGTCTGCGAGAAGCTCACGGTCTAGCTAACAAAGGTCGTCTACAGCACCCTATCAACCAGTAATAAAGCTCGTTGGTGAGTTACCCTAACTCGCAGCAAGGCATTTTATCAAAAGAAAATTTTTGGTGGGAAAGAAGGTAAATGCTATTGGCAAGAGTAAGGACTGTGGGTTATGTTTTTGCTTCCCTGTGTTTGCTGCAAATCTCCCATCCACACCTTTGTATTAAAAAATTGGGAGGACTCCATTAATTACTGTTTTAAAAAATGATGCAGGTAAATGCTGTTCTTTTCCTTCACAATACATATCACCATTTCTCATCTATATTTAGCTATGTTTCCATTAAATGCTGATCTTCCCTGCTGACCATAAGCTCCTGGAGAGCAGGAGCTGTGTGATGGTCCTCATTGTAGGTCCAGAACTTAACACAGTGCCTGGAACATACAAGATGCTCATCAGGTACTTTCTGAATGAATAAATGAAACAAGATGTCTCTATACAATATGGATAGACTTGGTTACCTAAGCAAAAGCCATTTTAGAACATTTAAGCCTTGTTTATGCATGCAGTAATTCTCAAGATTTCCAAGAATCTGGTAACAGCAGTTTGTTTCTGGGGAGTAACTAGTGAATTAGGTAGGGGTCAGAGGTTGGAGGGAATCATATATGCTATTCTATTTCTTTAAAATTGTATGAAGTTTTAAATAACAAAACATAAATATACCAGATACAATGTATCTGCTCTATTTGAAGCCCAAACAAACAAACAAAGTCCAAGCCTTTCCACAGGAAAGTAAAATCTTGGAGAGAAGGGAAGATTATGCCCTTGTGTGACTAAGATCCTAAGAATAAGGGGTTCTTAAGAATAAGGTTGATTTATATGTACTAACATGGAAAGATGACTAAGATATTAAGGAGAAAAAAAGTACAAACATTGTTGAATGGTCCCATTTTTAGATAAAAACATAAAATGTTTAGCATATGCAGAGATAAAAATCAGAAGGAAAAACATGCTTATGGTAGGTATGTCTGGGAGACCGACTTCTACAGGACTTTTATTTGCTATGTGTCATATTCCTATAATGTTCTGGGTTTTAAACATGTGTTGCTTTTATGTTAGAAAAACAGTATTAAAATATAAACATGGTGCCTAAGTCTGCTAACCACCTGGGGCATGAGAAGGGAGTTGGCTGGAAGTTGGGGCAGGTTCGAAAACCTAGAGAGCGCTGTCCAAATCATACCAGGGAATGAAGCAGCTGTTCTTCCACACAAATAACCCTTCTTCAAGCAACTGGAAAGATTTCCTTTAATCTCTGAGACTGCCTCAGGCCACTGTTACAGTCCAGAAGCCAAGCCAGCTGGATAATTGGATTTTTTTTTAAAGGAAGTTACCTCTCTTTTGTGTGTAACAGTAATAAAGGGAGCGGGGGTCCGTGTCACAGTGAGCCTCTTTAACTTCTTAAGCTTGCTTCTCTCTTCTAGGCAGGTAAAACTTAGGTACAGAAAAGTTGATTCTATTTCCCTCACCTGGCTCAAACAGCCCAGAACCAAGCTGTTTGAATTTGCTGTAAAACTCAGTGGTTCTAAATCCTGAATGCACATTAGACTCACATAGGCAGTTTATTGTTTCATAAAAGAAAAAAAAAATCCTGGGGCCTGCTCCTCAAGATCCCTACTCAACTGGTTGGGCCTGTGGCCTGGACATCAATATTTTAAAGTGCCCCAGCTGATTTCAACGTACAGCCAGGTTTGCAAATCACTGTTCTGCCCACTGCTTAATACTCCAGTAACTTTAGAGAAAGGGACCTTAGTCATCATGTTTATTTTTTAATTTTATTATTATTATTATTATTTTTGGAGAGGCAGTCTTGCTTTGTCACCCAGGATGGAGTGCAACGGCACGATCTCGGCTAACTGCAACTTCCACCTCCCGGGTTCAAGCGATTCCTCCACCTCAGGGTCCTGAGTAGGTGGGATTACAGGCACCCGCCATCATGCCTGGCTAATTTTTGTATTTGTGTAGACAGGATTTCACCATGTTGGCCAGGCTGGTGGTGAACTCCTGACCTCAGATGATCCGCCCACCTAGACCTTCCAAAGTACTGAGATTACAGGTGTGAGCCACCATGCCTGGCCCTTAGTCACTATTTAAGAAAAACTTCTTTAGGCTGTATATTCTCCTCAAAGGCAGGCAAGCCGAAGAAGCCTGTAACCAAAACAAGCTGGGAGCACAAAGAGATAGGTCTTCTGTGATTGAAACCAAAGGAAGCAGAAGAGAAAAAGTATAGGTCTGAAAGCAGGTACTGAAAAATGGAAAGAAACTAGGTAACAAAGGCATCCTGTCTGAGAAAGTTCCCAAATGTTAGCACATCAAACTTCTGTTCCACCTCCCAAGATAGGTGCCTTGATACAGATAACCAAACAGCTGAAAGCAACACTGAATTAGTAATTAAACCCTTAAAAACATGCTTTCTTCCTAATGGAACTTCTGGGGGAAAATGAAAACGTCTGTTTTTGTGGAGGTTACAAACTAGTTTTTTTTCTTACAAGTCCACTCTCTCCTCCCGACATGTACCTGACCCAATTGCAAAGCAGGATGACAATGAAACATGAATTCCTCATGTGCTTGGATTTTCAAAATGGGTTCTTCCTCCATATGTGCTCTGACCCTGGAGCTTGGGTTTTGTTCCCAACCAGGGAAGCACTGAGATGGATAAAAGGGCTGGGGATGCTGCAAATTGAAAGCCACAGAGTTGGCCTTTTGTTCTTTTTTCTCAAGCAAGGGCTATTCTAAAAAGCAGACATCAAAAGGAAAATTCAGCCTGAGATGAGCTGAAATTGGACAAAATGTGATGAGGCATAAATGAAAAAAAAAAAAAAGAAAGGAAGAAGGGCTTTTCTGTACCAGAAGAGGCTCTTTTCTGAAAACTGCCTCAAATTACAGCACTTTCCACATTTGGTTCACACCAGGAAGGGTTGTATCGTACCTAGCACAAAAAAGCGTTTTGCCACATTATGAGGAGAATTTAAGACAGATGCAAATGGCCCGGAGTTTGGTGGTTTGGCAGTCACAAGGAGGAAAGAAATGTGTGACTCCAAGAAGAGACACTCTATACTCATTTGGTTCCCTCAGCCCAGAAAGACAAAGGAGTTTATTCAGAGTGATATAATAAGAAGGGGCACACAAGCAAATCTGTGATGGAGCAAAGTGTTGATGGTCTGAAGAAAGACATGCATTACCTTTTCTTAAAGGTGTTCAATGAATCTCCTTTATTATTCATTATATTGGCCAGCCAGCCTCTAAGGACTTTGGGCAACCCAATGGAAGGCTCTCAAAGGCCTATGAGTTTAGCTTTTGGGCTTATGATGGTTTTAATTAGCCACTTGCCAGCTGTTTTCTTCACCACAGGGAGAAAAAAGCCATTCTGATGTGGGACTCCTGAAGTGTGTCCTACTGAAAGCCAAGTGGAGAACTGAGCTATGTCATCCTCTCCACCCAGTCATGTACCTACCACAAAAATCCAGCCCTCCGTCCCAGGTTTACACATGGAAAACCACTGCTTTTCCCTCTTCTCCAGGGGTCTACAGATATTTCCTCCTTGCGTGTCATTAGATGGGCCTTCCTCTTGAATGCCTTTGAATTTTACTAAGTTGATCCATTAGGACAGAGGTTCCCAAGCCCCAAGCCACAGAATGGTACCAATCCATTTTCTATTAGGAACCACGCCGCACAGCAGGAGCTGAGTAACGGATGAGTAAGCATCACCACCTGAGCTCCACCTCCTGTCAGATCAGTGACAGCATTAGATTCTCATAGGAGCACGAATCCCATTGTGAACTGCACATGAGAGAGAGATCTAGGTTGCATGCTCCTTATGAGAGTCTAATGCCTGATGATCTGAAGTGGAACAGTTTCATCCTGAAACTATCCTCCCCCACCCCCTGGCTCAGTCCATGGAAAAGTTATCTTCCACAAAACCTGTCCCTGCTGCCAAAAAGGTTAGAGACTGCTGCATTAGGCTGTATGCCCTTTAATCCAGTCTTATGAAAGATTCCATTCTATTCTGAGCAGCAGAAACTCCCCAAGAGCCACAGTGAAAAGGCAAATAACATTAGGCAACAGGTATTCAAGGTACTATGCGATTAATAGCTGAGGCAGGGCTCAAAATCAAATGATCTAAAGGCCCTTATATCTCTCTAAGAACTACATAGAACTACTACTACTAATATTAACAATAACAACGACAACATTTATCAAACCACATGCTTATCAGTTAAATGCTAAACGGTATAGAAAACTCTAAATGGTATTTTGAACACACTAGCAGAGTGATTTTAGCAAATTGCATAATCAAGAAATACCCACTGAGCAGTCAGTTATGTTCTACACTCTGTACAGATATGGAATCCCAGAATAATGAACAGCCATCTGTTATGTCTAAATTCCATAAGCAGCACCATGGGTAAGCTGTACTCCCTCAGCTGCTCCTCCACGCCCAGCAAAAATGATCCAAATCTAAATTACAGAAGGTATGTTCTGCATTACTTCACTCTCCTATTTCCCTCTATATATCACCAATAGTGACCCTGATCAAATTATTTGAGACTGCCACAAATAATGGATACGTTATTCCAGTGCATTCAGAGATTATTTATAGAAATGTATACCTCTGGAAGAAAATACCATGGGCTGGGAGTCAGAAGCCCTACATTCTAATTCCAAAACAGCTGCTAACTATGGACTTGGACAAAAAACTTGGCCCCTCTAAATCTCAGAGTCCACATCTGTAAAAGAGGGTGGGAACCCCTGGACAAGATCATTCATTCACCAACCATATCATTATTAAGAATCTACTACTTGCCGACACTATGCTAAGTGCTAGGGATATTACAGTGAGTAACATAGACATGGTCTTTGCTTCTGTGGAGTATTCAGTCTGGCAGGAGGGAAGATAAATGACATAAAGCATACAAATCACTCTATAATGAAAACTGTGATCAGAGTTTTGAGAGCTGTAACACAAAACACCGGTGAGAAGGGGTGGGCAGGAGGGGAATGCTCCAGGCAGAGGGAAGAGCATAGCTAAAGCCTTAAATGGCCCAGAGGTTACAAAGACGTGTTCTGGGAACTTAAAGTAGTTCTTTTTGCCTGGATAGTATACAGTGCCAGACGAAACATGGTAAGAAATGATACTGGAGAGATGAGCAGAAGTCAGATAACAGAAAGCCTAGGAGGCCTAGAAAAGGAGTTTGAATTGTTCCCTCCAACAATAAATCCCTATCATGCTGTTCAGAGAATGAAGCTGGGATGTATGCCTAGGATCACGGGTTTGAACTCTGAGGCTTTTCCCCATCAAAAATACTTTTAGGCATTCTGGTAAGGAGCTGTAGGATTGTACTTCTACTCCACTTCACATTAAATAGGCTTTTGCCAGCTGGTCTGGGAACCTGAACCACAAGAAGAATATTGTGTCCTTGGGAAAATGCAATCTGAATTCTAAACAGACTTCCAAAGAAACTTTTGGAACAAAATCCACTCAACGCTTGTTGGGGAATATGGGAAATCAATGAAACACAGGACCCTGCTTTACTCCATAGAGAAAGTGTTTGAAAAAAGACTGAACACTATAACCAGACCAGAGACCACAGAGCCAGATTCTTAAAATAAACACAATAGCCTCATTTTTGATCAGTAGGGTTAAATATAGGCACAACCACTGAATGGCATAATGCAGCGCCTATTATATATTTAAATTACCAAGAAACCCCAAATATGTTTGGGATGACTAGCTATTTTCACTCTAAAGAAAGACAATGCAGAAATGGAGAAGGTGGTCTCTTTAGAAGGAAATATGGATGTGAGTCAAGTCTGTAACTAAACACAATCTTCCTGTGTCTCTGCCCAATCAACTCTTAATTATTCAGGCATTAATTCAACAAATATTTGCGTGTTACGTGTCATCCAATTTAGCATGCTGGCATCTCTATTTTTCTTCACTTTCCTTTCAATAGAGAGCCTTTAACTATCTGCACTTAGAAAAATACCTTCTGACACCTGGAATGCCCCATTTTCCTCTCCCCACCCACTCACTTGCTCTACAAATAGTGAGTGAAAGAGAAATGTTAGTAATTTCCCAGAGCTACCCTCCAAATCCCCTCAGGCCATTTTACAGAGTAGCCTTTTACAAAGTTGAGTGCACATAAATATCACCTGGAGGTGGGTGAGTTAAAATTCATATCTCTGAGCTAATTCTGTCCCCCACCCCAATATCTGGACTCAACAGGTCTGGGATAAGACTCAGGAATTAGCATTTTTTCCTTCAACGCATTCAAGGTAGAAAGAATTGGCACTTTTAATAAGCACACATGGTGACTCTGATGCAAACAGGTCACGAACCACACCCTGAGAAATACCACTGTGGATATTTTAGCTTGCTTAGTCCCAAATCCTGAACAAAGAATAGTTGCTAGCGGTCCAACATTAAACTCGGCCAACAAGAAAGCTGGGTGGCACCGACAAAAAGGGGGTACAATAGATGGGAGAGGAAAATAGCATCCTAGTCAACTGCCCCCAACTCTATTTTAGCTTTCTAAAAGATCTCATATTTTGACTTAAATCAAGCAAATGGCATTGCTGTTCTAGCAATCTCCTAGTGACAGCAGAAAAGAAACTCAAACAGGCAGCATGAAGGAAGGTATATAAATAAGAGAACAAACAATGTTAATTTGGTTGGCCCCACCCCAACTTTTTTCAGCCTCCTTACCTCTCCTGCTAGTTGTTTCCATTTCTGTGACTGGGTGCTGCTGTGGCAGCGAAGAGAGGCCAAGGTGGGGCAGTCTTCTATCATTCACATTAATGCTTTCCTCTATTACATGAATAATCAAGAGTTGACTGGAAAGAGGAATAAGCAAAAGGCAAATACTCTACTGAGAGGTTAAATAGGATAAAGAAGGCCCCCTGTTGGTTGAGAGCTGTGAAGTGATAAATGAACAGTCAGGATCCCTGCCTCTTTTCATTCTCACTGTTTGCCAGGAACAGGGATTCAAAGCCCATAACGTCAGCACTGAGCTTGAGAGAAATAATCAGGTATCTGTGTTTTTCCACTGTTCCCCGTAATACCTAGAATAGTCAGCACTTCATGTTAACCTTAAATGTCAACCAACTGTTGTTGACTCAACCCAGAAGTCTATTGTAAAGGTAGGGGCCTACATCTGGTCTGATAATTTCCACTGTGAGAAAACAGTCTCATTCAAGCTGGCTCAAGAAAAGGGAGGTTTGTGGAAAGAATACAGGTATCCCATTCCAATCCTAGGGTAGGATAAAGTTGGGCCTCAAGAGAACTGGAAGGTGGTTCTGGTTTCATGGTGTCTGTAGGAAACAGTTCTTCTGTCTTTCAGGGCATCTCTTTTCCTCCCTTGCAAGGTCCCTCTGTTTGTTCATGGTTTCTGTCCCTTCATCAAACTAGCTAGGACATGGACTGCCCTGACTGCTCCACTCTCCATCTTCTTTTGGCTGTTTTCCCAGTTGCAAACTGCCTTAGACTCTCAGCTTCCCAATTCTAATTTCCTAGGAGACGAATACAAAAGACCCAGCTCTCAGCTCATCAAGCCCATGTTACCTGCTAGGTGACAGATGGGCTGTCTTGGTGACAGGTGGCCACTCTTAGTCCAATCAACCTAAGCCAGGGAGGCAGGGTCTCTGGCACAGTTCATGGCCACTGGCACCTAGCACAGCTGGCATAGAGTGGTTTGCCTGGGATATGGACCAAAAGGCATAGTAAAATACATATGAGACAAGCCTGGTCCTTAGCATGCAATTTGAAATATAATGACATGTCCATTGATGAGCTTCACATACCCATAATCTTTCTTACAAAGGATATTACCGACCCCAACCCTAAAAACTTAGCCCCCTTCACCCCCATTAAATTAACTTCTTTAAACGGCTAAAATAATCTAAATATGTCATATTACAGAGGAAACACCATTCTGCCAGCTCCCTGGAGTAAAGAGGGAAGGAGAAGAGGGTATAAGGCAGACAAATCCTGATAAACTGGTATCATTGGCCTTTAGCCCATCTCTCTGCAAGCATTCAGTCAGTTTGCTTTACACCCTGTGATCATCTTATCCTCCTCTAAGTTTCTCCAAGTGCCATGTGAGGTCAGTGTTCAATGTTAACTAGAACAAGGCAAGCAGCATCACAAACCAACAGATGGCAATTGAGAGCTTATCATTCTTGGATTATTTCATTCCCTGGAGTGATACATGCCAGAGAGTAAAGCAAGCTATTTTGACAGCATCCTAATAACAGCTGTCTTCTTCCATTTCTCGGTTAACTCATCCCCTAGATAACCTTCTTTTCTCTCATCAATTCCCTGTTGCAACAATAATAAATGCCACACCTGATAGAGTCATTAGGCACTTTCCTAGTGACAAGTACCTAGGACAGAGGAGAAAACAAAGAAACACTGGCCACCACTGAAAACTGACATATCGGGCCAGGCATGTCAGCTCATGCCTATAAGTCCAGCACTTTGGGAGGCCAAGGCAAGAGGATCATGTGAGCCCAGGAGTTTGAGAATAGCCTGGACAATATATTGAGACCCCATCTGTAGAAAAAAGTAAAAAAAAAAAAAAAAAAGCCAGGAATGGTGGCAGCCCCCACTATCCAGGAGGCTGTGGTGGGAGGATTGCTTCAGCCCAGGAGTTCAAGGTTGCAGTGAGCTATGATAGCACCACTGCACTCCAGCCTGGGTGACACAGCAAGACTGTCTCAAAAACAACAACAAAAAAAAAACCTGACAGATGTCACAGTAAGAAAACATGGTGGTAGCCATCTCTCAAGATAAGGAGCAGACAAAGAGAAATTAAAAGGTTGTTATTTCCTGGAAAACAGTGTTTCCCAAACACAAAGCAGGGCCTACTGGAGATTAAGAAAGAAATTCCAAATAGGGTTTCAAAGACCAGAGCTGTAAAGCCCTAAAGACATGTGAAGGAATTTGATATGTAGTCTTATCTCTCAATTATCCCTGACTAGCTTAGTTTTAGTTTTCCTGTAACTCTTCCCAGTGTTAATGGATTTTCATCTTATCATTTCAGGTAAGTAAGTTAATGGTAGCCTCTGGGGGGAGAAAGTATGATCCCTCTATTGTTGGTATCCAACAGTAGTTATCAACCTTTTTGTCCCATGTGCCACCTATCATCACTTCTTCAAAATAGCCCTTCAAAATCTCTTAACATTTCCTTCACACAAGGGATATTATGTAGCTGTTAAAAGGAATGAAGTAGAGCTATACACACTTTCATGGAAAATAGCCTAACTACATTATTAAGTGAAAAAAGTCTCACATTATAAGGAATCATCTCATTTTTATTTTAAAAATGTGTAAAGAAAAAGCTCTGAAAGAATAAGCGCTGGTTGTTAATAATGATTATCTCTAGCAGATGGGTTTATGGGGGACTTTCACTTTCTATTTTTGACATTTCTCACTTGCTTAAATTTTTCTTACAATGCATGCTTTTTTGCAACCAGGAAAGGGATATTTTTAACCCCTTACAGTTTGTTGATGGGTAGTACCACCACAGCTTTAGTTTTCGATTCCAATTTAAACAGGTTTTACAGAGGCTGAAGGGTACGATGTAACAAAGAAGCATCCCTGGGGTTAGAAGAAAGTAGTCTACTCTGTTTACAGTAGTCACCACTCAGTAAGTAAATTCCACTAATGGGATAGAAGACAGTGTGGTACAGAGATCAGACACATGGGCTCAAGTACTAGCCTACTAACTTATTCTACATTTCCTTCTCTATTTACTGATAATATCTATTAATACTTAGAACACATCTATCATATGACGTGCTCAACAAATAACTATTCTTATTTTTATTGAAGGAGCCAATGTGTTGTAATTGAAAATTATTTTCATTTACTTTTAGTTATGTCTAATTTAATTTAAATAGTTTCAGTATAGACACTGTGATAAATATGTCTCTGTGTTAGTTTTCTTCTACACCATAGAGTATTAACCTTCTGTTGCATGCTGGGAGCCCAAGAGCACTGGCTAGAAAGAGTTAATTGTGTACATCTCTTCCCAACTCCTTTGTAACCTTAGTGAGGGGCCAGATTGGTAGCTTGAAATTGACCATGGAAATTGACAAATGCCATAAATCAGAGCTTTAAACATTTACCACACACTGCTGTTAACATCTGAACACCCCTAATTGAGAATACAAACTCCAAGGGTGATATTAAATCAGCAACTGAAATTTCTAATCAAAGCCTGCAATCAAGAATTCCTGCAACTCGGCAACAAAAACAAACAACCCAGTTTTTTTAAAAAATGGGCAAAGAACTTGAACAAACATTTCTCCAAAGAAGATATACAAATGGCTAATAAGCACATGAAATAATGTTCAACATCACTAATCATCAGGAAAAATGCAAAACAAGACCACAATAATATACTACTTCATATTGTTAGGATGGCTATATTTTTTAAAATAGAAAATAACAAGTGCTGGTGAGGATATGTAGAAATTGGAACCCTTGTACATTACTGGTGGGAATGTAAAGTGGCCAGTTGCTGTGGAAAACAGTTTGGCAGTTCCTCAAACAGCTAAACATAGAATTATCATATGACCCAGCAATTCCACTCTTAGGTATATACATACCCAAAAGAACTGAAAACAAGGACTCAAACAAATCATTTCAGTATTATTCACAATAGCCAAAAGGTAGCAACAACCTAAGTGTCCACTGACAGATAAATAAAATGTGGTATATACATATAATGTAATATTACTCAGCCTTAAAAAAGGAACAGAATTCTGATACATGCTACAACCTTGAAAACATTTTGCTAAGTAAAACAAGCCAGACAAATAAGGAAAAATATTGTATGATTCCACTTATAATAGGTTCCTAGAATAGGCATATTTATAGAGACAGAAAAGTAGAACAGTGGTTACCAGGGGCTGGGGGAGGTATGAATCGGAAGTTATTGCTTAATATGTACAGAGCTGCTGTTTGGTGTGATTAAAAACAAAAACTGTTGGAAATAGGAGTGGAGGTTGCATAACATTCCAAATGAAATTAATGCTACTGAAGTGCACACTTAAATACACTTAAAATGTCATATCTTGTATATGTATATCTTTAACCACAATTTTTAAAAAATGTATACGAAAACCACTGAATTATACACTTTAAGTCAGTGAATTGTATGGTATATGAATTGTATCTCAGTAAAGCTGCTCTTAAAAAAATCCCACAATCAAGGTATAGGGGAATCTTGGGGGTGATGGGAATATTCTCTATCTTTAATGGGTGTTCATACAACTGTATGCATTTGTCAAAATTCACAGAACTGTATCATTAAAAGGGTAAATTTTACTCTATGTTAAACATACCTTAACTTTTTTCTAATGGGAAAATAGCCACACTTACATGCTTCACTTCTGATCGTTTGTTCATTACAACAATGGATACTAGAAATATTTCATTAGGAAAACTGCCTAGTGTTCAAGATAGATAGATCACTTAGAAATATTCAGTTGCTCCCACTTTTGCATGAATTGGATATAAGACTCTGGTTAGCCCAACATCCTTCACCCCTTTAAAACGACACCTTAGGCTCAGTAGTCCCAGCAAATCTTATGTCCAGAAACTTAATGGAGGACTCAAATGTGCCCTCTAATTAGAAAGCAAGCCAAATCCTACTGCTAAAATATTGTCACATCTATCTCCAGTGAAACTTTCACACAATATGGTGCTTGGCAAAAAAAAAAAAAAAAAAAAAAAGAGCTGGAATGTCTCTGGGTGTACAGGTCAGGCTGTGTAACTGTCTTATGCCTGATTATCAATAAACAGTTGTGTGGCAGAATTTAATCAGACTTGCTTTCACTGTAATCTACTGGTTGTGTGGGGAAAACCTATAGCCCTTACCTACCTCTAACTATTGAAGATTAATGATATCTACCAGAACAGAATCTAATCAACTGTGGACAACCAAATTGGCTCAGATCAATTTACAACAAATATTTTGGAAACTTCTGTACAAACAGGGATCTGATTTGAGAATACACCGAAGTAAAACCATAACAAAAGCAACAAAGAAACAATCTACTTTTTCATTTTGGCTATATAGACTAGTGCAGATTGGGGGTAGAGTTGTGTTTGTTACTTATTTATGAGGTAACACTATTAAATGGATTTGTTTCACAGAAATATTTCTCATTTAATATTTTGCCTGTCCACCTGTTTTATCTGAAGGGTCAGTCAAATAGGAATCCAAAAAAAAGATGACATTTAGCAGTGGCATCTCATCAAATCAAGCTGAAAGTTAGGGCCTCAACATTAGTGTTCAGCTTTGCCCACTAGCCTCAGAGACAACATGGTTACTTGTTGCTAAGCCTCAGGACTTCAGCCCAAGCAGCAGGTAACCCCAGGCAGTGGCTGAACAACGGGAAAACGAAGTTTCAACCAAGGCAAAGACCAGCAGAAGGAACTAAGGAAAGAATTCATTCAGTTTGCCTCCATTAAAATAAAGAGGGAAAAAAAGATTCATTCAGTTCTTTTTGCAAATCATATTACCTTGCATCTTGTCATCATGAAAAGTGATTCTGTATACAACTCCTTAAAACACAGATAGAGAAAATCTGCTGGGAACTGGCATACTGACGGAACTCACAGAGTTGCTGCTATAGCTCTGAGGTCTTAAGTCTCCGGGGACCTAGATCAAGGGACCATGACACTGGTTCCATCTCCCTGAGTATTTTATAAAAGGAACATACCCAGTCGTTCTACTAACAAGTAAAAAATAGGTGAACTGCTTGAAGCAAACCTATATATAAAAATCAAGATTTAACAACCAAGAAATTCAAAGGCTATAATTCACATTACCAAAGGAGTTTGTTTAAAAGGCTCTCTATGGAATTTACTTTTTGCAAGCTGCCTCTCTGCACTAAAAGTAGCATTTAACATATAGATTTGTACACAAACAATTTTTCAAGATTATCTTCTCATTCTAACAAAAGAGATAGCAACAGAGACAAGTAAATTTGGAGAGAATGCCTTAGAGTTGGCTCTTAGAAGGAAGTCCCCTTAACATTTTATTCTAATATATATGAATAAGCCAGCCCTACCTCTATTTGCTAGAATCCTCAATAGGGCAGTAGACATGGAAACACCCTTGCTGGGGGATTTTGAAGACAATGCTCCACATCCTCACTCTCTGAGCCACCCCCCACCCCCTCATCCACACACACCACACATACCACTCTCAGAAAACCTTGCCCAGGCAGTACAAAAATTCAATATCCAGACACACTGAATCCCTAGAACACCATCAGCTAAGTGAAAGCTAGTTAGTTTTATAAGGAAAGTGATGGCATAATTGATTTCTGGTGTTATTTCTGAAGATTAAAAGATCAACTGGAAAGCTTTCCTTAAATCAGGCCAACAGAGCATCCCAGGGTGGGGGAACATGATCCCTTAAGTATGGAATACAAGGTTTCCCTCACTCAAAAACAATATCCACCCCCTGCCCTCACTCCCACACTGCAGAAAGCAGAGGCTATTTTCCTGGGAATGTACTCCTTAAAAGGCCAGCAAAAGGCCATCATCCATTCATCCACCCATCCATTCATCCCCCACTCCTACCTTCAGACAGGACAGAATCCTCTCAGACAGGGTGGCAATTGCTTTAGATTTCCTTGGCAAAGGCCACTCTCGAGTTTTCCTCACTCATCCAGCACCTAAGAATCTTCCCTCTGTCAAGAAAATCTGTCTCATTAAATCCTTCATACCCAATGTCTCTTGCCCTGAGGATAAATATCTTCAGCTTTAGGAAGGCAAAAGCAAGCAAGCTGAGGGTTGAGAAAAAAGGATGTTGGGACAATGAGCTTAACCCTGTGGTTGTTGCAAACATAAATGACCAGCTTTAATAATAAGTTACCTTTTATTGAGTCCTTACTAGGTCCCAGAAATCTTGCTGTACAGACACTCTCTAATCTTTACAACAACCATGCAAGGCAAGTGTTATTATCCCCATTTTACAGACAAGTAAACTGAGGTTCAAAGAAGTTAAGAAACTTCCCCAAGCTCAAACAGCTAGCAAGTAATAGAACTAAAATTCTAGTCCACTAGTATCTGATTCCAGTAGGATCCATGCCCCTAATCCTTAAACTATACCACCACCTTCATGATCAAAAGAGAAACCAAATATAATTGATTTTTGCAAAAGTCTTAAATGTGCAGCTAAAAGTAGTTTTTTTAAAAAAACTTCCCCTTTCCCCCACCCCCCCATGGCAACTCAAGCCAAGAATTTTTCTCTTTCCTTGAATTGAGCATTAGTGAGAAAGCTGCTTCACTATGCCAAAGATGAAGGGCTACTCAACAGTTTTCTAGTTGTCTCTCAAGCAGGAGAGAAAGTGAGGTGAAGTGGAATAAGGTGGGTGAAGTGTGGTGATGCCAGGTGAGCTGGGGCCCACACAAGGCACTGGCCCCTGTCAATTGTGAGTAAGGTGGAAGGGGCACTCAGTTCTCAGCTGCAAGATCTCCTGACACCAGGAGATTTAATTGTCAGTTGTATCCCAAGGCCACTCCTGGGTCAAGGGTTTCTGGAGACTTCTAGGTATGATTTAACTGGAGCACATTTTTCTAAAAGGGAGGTTGTTCCTCAGCTGGACCATCTCCCTGAGCCAAGGTAGGTCTGGAGGGTGAGAGTATAGGTAGGGTAGAGAATGAGGGAGGATGGGTTAGCTGGGCATGTGGGGGAATCTGAGAAGACAGAGAATCTCTTTAGCAGTGTTTTTCTTTTTCTTAAAAATGAGTCCAAAGGCTGTTCTTTAAGACTATGATAGTTAATGATTAAGTTCATGTGCTACGGTCACAATGTAGTTGTGGAAATATAAGCAATCTAATAAATGACAGGGTGAGGGCAGTAAGGAGTAGGTAGTGGGAAGAAATATTAATTCAACTTAATTGAAATGTTGAACTTAATTGAAAGGTTAAAAAATGACATTGAAAATATTCTCCTAACAGTAAAATCAGAAATTTGCTACTGGCCCATAAAGGAAGCAGGCAAGTGAGAACAGAATGAATCGGCTCCCAGATTGTTTCTGAAGAGTCAAAGAGCCATTCAAGACACACCTTTCAAGGCACCAGGGTCACAGATGGCAATTTTGCCTGTGGCTAAGCAGAGGTGACTGGCCTGCCTCCCCTCACACAGGTGATCATTCTCCACAACCCCCCAACTACAAGCCCTCCACAATATATAGTGGTGTATATCCGAACCACAGGAAGGCACACAATAACTGGAAGCTAATGTAAAAATAAATCATTTGTGTTTTCTGATGTGGCTGGGTTTTGATGGAGTTTGTGAATCACTACTGCCCAACCCTGTCCACTGAAGGAGGGGCCAATAACTCACATCCTTTCCCAGCAGCTTCGTATGCCTGGCAAAGGACACCTTGCAACACCATGCTCATCTGTCACTTCTCTTTTCGTGAATCTTTAATGGTACCCTATCACCTACTGTATCATGTCCAAATGTCTCCTCTTGGTATTCCAGCTTATTGTGCTCTGCCTCTACCCTACCAATCTGTCATCATCTCCCTTTTCTCACAACATAGACTTCTCACTGGAATCAGTTTCCATTTTGAACCAAACTTATGGCTTCCTCTCTCTCTCTCTCTCTCTGGTTCTAACAGGATCTAGACTGCCTCTCCAAAACTCCAGACAACTACAATGTCAGTGTTACCATGGGTCACTATACATACCCAGCTTCTCTTAGCCATAAAAAAGAGACCATACCTACGGCTAGGCAAGATGTCTCACACCTGTAATCCCAGCACTTTGGGAGCCCAAGGTGGGCAGATCACAAGGTCAGGAGTTCGAGACCAGCCTGGCCAATATGGTGAAACCAAGTCTCTACTACAAAATACAAAAATTAGCCAGGCGTGGTGGTACATGCCTGTAGTCCCAGCTACTCAGGAGGCTGAGGCAGGAGAATCACTGGATCCCAGGAGGCGGAGGTTACAGTGAGCCAAGATCACGCCACTGCACTCCAGCCTGGGTGACAGAGCGAGACTCTGTCTCAAAAAAAAAAAAAAAAGAGACCATACCTTTAAATATTCTATATTACCCTGCACTGTCCTATATGGTTACCACTTGCTACATGTGGCTATTTAAAGTATTTAGTAAAATGAAAAAAAAATCAGTTCCTCAGTTGCAGTAACCACATATACAGTGCACAATAGCTACATGTGGCCACTGACTGCAATATCAGACAGTATAGATATAAAACATTTCCATCATCACATAAATTTCTACCAGATATACAACAGCCTAACATATGCTAAAATTGTTTTTATCACCACTTGGAGAATTTGAGTATCCAAATTTCACAAGAAAGAGTGACCAGGACTTATAGATACAGCCCATCTTAAGTAATCAGCAAAGCATCTCTTATTAGTGATCCAGTGATCCCAATCTGTTCTGTAAACCTCACAGGTAATCACATCAAAGTTTTTGAAAGGTCATCGGCAGCAGATCTCAGGCACCTTTCAACATAGCTCTAGGAGGCTAATCAGCCCATTGTACGCTAAGTTCTCTGCTAAGCTCTGGGAGTCACTGCACAGATAACATTACCCAGCGTCCATGCCCTGGGTAATGTTATCTGTGCAGTGACTCCCAGAGCTTAGCAGAGAACTTAGCGGTACAATGGGCTGATTAGGCATAAAGCCAGTACAGAGATAACCACAAAAGGGGGCAAAAAGAGATAAACACCATGAGAGAGGTACACAGTGCTATGGGGATTCAAAGGCAGAGAGATCATATTGCGTAGGAGGAACTAGGGAGGACTCCACAGACAGGTACATTAATTCAGATAGGATTGAGCGCTAAAAAATGAGTAGAATTTTAACAGAAGGAGCCAGGAGGATGAAAGGGGGGAACTGCGTGAGGAAAAGGAGAAGTGAGTTAGGGCCCAGGGTGCATTTTTGAAAAAGTGAGCCAAAGAACTATGACAACTAGTGATCCCATTCATCATTCAACAATTATTTGAAACGTTTTCTCCAATCACCTTAATAATCAAAGAATTACACATTAACTTAGATGCCATTTTTTTAAAAATTGCTTTAAAAGAAGATTTTGCTAAGCAAGCAGAGCTACAACAACAACAAAAAAGATTTTGCTTTAGTGAGAATATCTGATGTTAGTGAGGATGAGGTGGAAGAGGCTTTCTCTGTCCTCACTGCTAGTGGGAATGTGCATGAGCACTACCTTTTGTTAGATACAGTGAACTCCAAGGTTTTCTTCAAATAATCAGTATGTCAGTATGCTCAGCTCTCTTATTCTTTAATTCTCCATTTTAAAGTTTAACTTCCTTGTAGTTTCAGTAAACAACATTTTCCACCAGTTCTAATCAGTAGTTTATATCTGTTCCCCAGGTACCTTGCTCTGTCCTGACTCATCTCGGTCATCTGCTCTGGTCACCTGCTTTGCCCTGAGTCACCCCTGGTCACCTGCTCTGACCTGTCCTGTAATCGTCCTTCCCGCCAAACTACCCACCCCAACACTATGGCTCGTACCCCTGCTGTCTTTAAAATAGCCAATCAGATTTAGCTTAGACTATGCTGTTTAACCCTAGCCAATAGGGGAACAACACAGCAGTAGGGGCTGCCTGCATCAGGAATAAGAACCTCTTCCCCTCCCTTGTCTAGGTGTGTGCTCACCATTACTCCATCTGTGAGCCACACCCCTCTATAGAAGTAAATTGCCTTGCTGAGGAAATTTCTATTTGAGTGCTACTTCTTTTGTGGCACTAAAATTTACATATAACACTTTTTAAAAGGAAAGCGATATTAGGCTGCTTAACAACATCCATACCCCCATCCCAGTAACTCCACTTAATGGACAATGACCTACAAAACAATTTGAAACACAAAGATTTCTACAAGAAGAAACTTTTTAAAGTTTATAACTGAAAAAAACAAAAACAAAAACAAAAAAACAGGAGCACTTTGGGAGGCCAAAGTGGGTGGATCACGTGAGATCAGAAGTTCGAGACCAGCCTGGCCAATATGGTAAAACACTGTCTCTACTAAAAATACAAAAATTGGCTGGCTATGGTGATTGGTAGCATGTAGTCTCAGTTACGTGGGAGGCTAAGGCATGAGAATCACTTGAACCTGGGAAGCAGAAGTTGCAGTGAGCTGAGATCATGCCACTGCACTACAGCCTGGGTGACAGAGCAAGACTCCATCTCAAACAAACAAAAAAACAAACAAAAACAAACCAGGCAATGACTAGGTAAATTATGATCCAGTTACAGGATGGAGTACTACATAGGCATTAAGTTATGCTGACAAGTTTTAAATAACACAGAAAATGTTTATGAGGATGCTTTGTGAAAAAAATCAGGTATAAAACTGGTAATATGCAGTAGACACAAGCATGTAAAACAATATGAATAAAAGGAGGAAAATAAGCAAAATGTTAACATTTTTGTGGCAAGACTATGAGTGACTTTTATTTTCTATAGCAGTGTTCAGCAAACTATGACCCATGAACCAAATGTGGACCACTGACTGATTTGTATGTAGTTTAGCAGAATATAGCCACACACATTCTCTCACATACTGTCATTATCTGTGGCTGCTTTTGTGCTTCAATAGCAGAGTTGCGTGGTTGTGGCAGACAGCACGTTTCACAAAGCCTAAAACATTTACTATCTGGCCCTTTTCAGAAAAAGTTTGCCAAGTTCTTTAGCTTTCAAATGTTCTATAATGAGTATGTGTTGCTTTTGCATCCTTTTTCTAAGAAGTGTATTTCCACATCATGAAGGGCCTTAGGAACAGCTCACCAATTCTAGATTTTAATTTGTAAGTAACTGAGAGCACCTGAAATTTCTGAGGGGGGTAGAACATGATCTGACATGATGCCAACTAACAAAATACAGAACACCAAGTCATATAAGAAGGTGAAATTTAAACAGTATGCCAGGCAAATTCATCAAAACAGCTGTAATCCTGGCCCACTTCTCTTTTACAGGAGAAGGTTAGCCTAAGATCTGGCTTATTATTTTCAATCTTCTTCCTCTGAATGAACTCTATGGCATGGCCTTCTCCCAGTAGTAATGGCCAATGGAATTTTTCCCTCCAAAGAAGTGGAGTGGAGAATACAAATTTGTGAGTTTTGCCTGCAGAGGCAGTTTAAAAGTTGAGGGTAGTTATTCCTATCCTCTTGAAGTCAGCCCTCCATTTTCTAAGCCTTTCCCTGTTTCCTACTTTACTGTCCTGTTCTGGAAGCATAGGGAGAAAACAGGAAGACGGTACTGGGTAAAAGTGGGGAGCAGGGAAAGGCAAAAAAAGGAGAGATTAGAAAGTGTCTGATCCTCTGCCTCAAGAGCCCTCAAGGAGCCCTTAGATCTATCCACCCTCAGAAGCTGATGAACAAGACACTGAGACCTATCCTCAGTGAATATGGGCCATCTATTTGGCTTCACCTTTAGGGAAAGGAAAGAGCTATCTTTCTAAGGGAAAGCCTCTATATCTACAAGCTTCCTCCAAATGCTAGATGCCTTCACTACCACCTACCTGATGCCTACTTCCCCAGGGGAACTACAAATAACCAGTTCATACAAATGACTGTTTACTCATTCTCTCAGGCATGAACACAGTCAAAGGACAGAAATGGTCAGAAGTGTAGTTCCTTTTCAAATGAAACATACTACCAATCACAAAGAAGATTAATCACCTAAAGTACGAGAAATTCCAAACTGCCATCATCAGGTTTGGATGGCATGAAAACACAGTGAATAGGTCTCTGGGTTCTTTTTTTCCTTTAAAGACATGACTTTTTTTGCAATCCAGCAAATTTAGGCTGTGAATTTCATATGGGTACCTTATAAATTTGAACCATTTGCATGTAACTCTGATAGCTTTTCTTTCTTTAATTTTATTTATACTGTCTTTTACTGGTTAGAGAGAGTGACAGAAGAGACAGAATGCTCTGAGGTGCTCAATTATTTAACAGATCATACTTAACATTTTATATTTTACCATAAACCCATGCCAACAATTGTTCTCATGAGCTTTCTAAACCATTAAGCTACACTGCTCTCCTTCTAAATCAAATATAAGTAATTTGTTGTCATAGCAATGCTTCTTCCTACTCCCAAACAGTTCAATACATGCTTTGTTTTAGCCGGCAACTATCTGTCTACGAAAATTGGCCATAATCTTCCATCTCCTTGACAAATGTCTTATTAAATTTAGCTGTCTGGCTTTTACAGTCATCAGGAGACTGTATTTCTATGGCACTTTCTAGCACCTGTACAGGGAAGGGGCTTGCAGGACTTCTCAGGAACTGCCTGGAAGCATATCACAGCTAAATTGCTGGGTGACAGCCAATCTCAGTAGTCATGATGACAACAATCCTTGTCATTATTATTCAGCTTTACAGTTTATATAGTGCTGTCATCCACTTTACTGTATTTGAGGTAGTACTAGATGACGCTTATATGCTTCAATTCCCTGCATCAGGTCAGTCAACTGTACACTACTAATCGGTGGTTAGTTACGTTCTGTCCCTTATTCTCTTAGTTTTGAGTTCTGCTTTTCTACCCTTTACACGTGGTATATATGAAGCTAATGAAGGCAATTAACTAAGATTTTGGATTGCAAAAAGAAACAACAACAGAAGCATAAGATACCATTTTGACAGTTCTTTGTGCAATGGACCACTGATAGATACTAACTGTTTAGACAAATACACAAAGCTACACTGAAAAGTCAGAGCCAATATTAATGCTACTCCCGTATTTATAGGGCATGTTACATTTTACAAAGCCATTTCACAGAAATGATCTCATTTGAACTATATCTCTTGTCCATCCATCACCCCAACACACATCAACATAGCTGCATCAGGATGTGTGTACCTAAAATCTTACTCTCTGCCTTATATTTACCCATTTTTAAATAAAGATCAGTAATTGGTATTTTCAATTCCAGTTCCTTCAACCCCTGACCTTTACTTCATGCAGCCATATTCTGTAAAATCTGGAGCCCTCTACCCCATCATGTTGGATTTTTTTTCACATTACACTTTTGTGAGAAATGCCAACTTAAGGAGAAGAATTCTTTCACATTAACTGAGGTATTTAAAAGAAAAAAAAAGAGGAGCAGGACTAAAAAAGCTACTCTCATAGAAACAGAGAGCAGTAGTTACTGGAGCTGGGGAAAGGTAGGGGGAAAGGAGGGATTAGGGAGACATTGGTTAATGAATATATGTATCAAAATCTCACACTGTACTCCAAAAACATATATAAGTATTATTATATAAGTAGTATGGGTTAATTAAAAATAATAATAAGCAAAAAAAAAACCTTTTAAAAATTATTACAAAAAGGAGGACTAGGACAGGGCACAGTGGCTCATGCCTGTAATTCCAGCACTTTGGAGGCTGAAGCAAGAGGATCACTTTAGGTCAGGAGTTTGAGACCAGCCTGGGCAACATAGCAAGACCCCATCTCTTTAAAAAATATAAAACGTTAGCCGGACGTGGTTGTGTGCATCTGTAGTCCTAGCTATTTGGAAAGCTGAAGTGGGAGGATAGCTTGAGCACCAGAGTTTGAGGCTACAGTGAGCCCTGATCCCACCACTGCATTCAAGCCCAAGTGATAGACTGAGACCTTTACTCTTTAAAAAATGTTAAAACCCAAATGTCTATCAATGATAGACTGGATAAAGAAAATGTGGCACATACACACCATGTAATACTATGCAGCCATAAAAAAGAACGAGTTCATGTCCTTTGCAGGGACATGGATGAAGCTGGAAACCATCATTCTCAGCAAACTAACACAGGAACAGAAAACCAAAAACCTAATGTTCTCATTCGTAAGTGGGAGCTGGACAATGAGAACACATGGACACAGGGAGGGGAACATCACACACCAGGGCCTATCGGCGGGTGGGGGGCAAGGGGAAGGATAGCATTAGGAGAAATACCTAATGTAGATGATGGGTTGATGAGTGCAGCAAACCACCATAACACATGTATACCTATGTAACAAACCTGCACGTTCTGCACATGCATCCCAGAACTGAAAGCGTAATAACAAAAATTAAAAAATAAAAGACACAATGTACCATAATAGTTCCTTTTGAAAATAATGTACTATCTTTTCAATGGCAACTGTCTATTGATCAGTTGGCCTTTTCACATCTGAACAATAATAAAACCCACATTTAAAAACATGGGAAAAAATCTTAAAAAAAAAAAAAAAAAAAAAAGAGGCCGAATGTGATGGCTCATGCCTGTAATCCCATCCCTCTGGGAGGCAGAGATAGGAGGATTGTTTAATCCCAGAAGTTCAAAGCAGCCTGGGAAATGCAGTGAAATCCTGTATGTATAAAAAGAGGCCGAATGTGATGGCTCATGCCTGTAATCCCATCCCTCTGGGAGGCAGATATAGGAGGATTGTTTAATCCCAGAAGTTCAAACCAGCCTGGGAAATGCAGTCAAATCCTGTCTGTATAAAAAATACAAAAATTAGCCAGGTGTGGTGGCGTACACCTTAGCTACTCGGGAGGCTGAGGCAGCAGGATCACCTGAGCTCAGGGAAGTCAAGGCTGCAGTGAGCCATGATCGTGCCACTGCACTCCAGCCTGAGCAACAGAGTGAGACCCTGTCTGAGAGAGAGAGAGAGAGAGAGAGACAGAGAGAGACAGAGAGAGAGAGAGAGAGAGAGAGAGAGAGAGAGAGAGAGAGAGAGTGAGTACAGGTCAGGCAAAAAGATAACCAGAAACTATCACTTTTATTTTATACATTTCTATATTGCTAATTTCTTAATTTATGAACATATGCTACTTCTATAATAAAAAACTAAAGTGTTTTTTTTTTTTAAAAA
>CAUYLG010062436.1:0-78894 GCA_963573385.1 Cacajao melanocephalus
GGATGGACAGCAGGGGGTGGAGAGTTGGGGAGAGATAGCATGGGGAGAAATGCCAGATATAGGTGATGGGGAGGAAGGCAGCAAATCACACTGCCATGTGTGTACCTATGCAACAATCTTACATGTTCTTCACATGTACCCCAAAACCTAACATGCAAAAAAAAAAAGAAGAAAACAAATTGGAAATCCATTTTACCAAAATTATTTTAATCCTAGATGAACTTTTAAAGACTTTAATGTAAAAAATAAAACAATAAAAATCTTAGAAGAGGCCATGCACGGTGACTCATGCCTGTAATCCCAGCACTTTGGGAGGCTGAGGTGGGCAGCTCACCTAAGATCAGGAGTTTGAGACCAGCCTGGCAAACGTCGTGAAACCCCATCTCCACTAAAAATACAAAATTAGCCGGGCATAGTGGCACATGCCTGTAATCCCAGCTATTTGGGAAGCTGAAGCAGGAGAATCTCTTGAACCTGGTAGGCGGAGGTTGCAGTGAGCCGAGGCTGTGCCATTGTACTCCAGCCTGGGCAACAAGAGCAAAACTCAATCTCCAAAAAAAATTTGTTTTGAAGAATAATTTAGAAAACTAATGTACAGCTTAAGGATTGGGGAGATTTATAAAAGAACTGAAAGTATGTTTGAATACTTGAAAATTGTTTAATTTTGTATGGAGAAAAGATTCCATGAGTAAAGTTTAAAAGTAATATTGATTGGGAAAAAATATTTACAAAGCATACAACATATAACAGGTTAATATACAGAGAGCTCAGCTGGGTGCAGTAGTTGATGCCTGTAATACCAGCACTTTGGGAGACTGAAGGTGGAAGATTGCTTGAACACAGGAGTTTAGACCAGCCTTGGCAATATAGTAAGATCCAATATCTATAAAAAAATTAAAAATGAGCCTAGCATAGTGGCAGATGCCTGTAGTCCCAGCTACTTGGGAGGTTGAGGTGGGAAGATCACTTGATCCCAGAAAGCTGAGGCTACAGGGAGCCATGATTGTGCCACTGCACTCCAGTCTCGGGGAAAAGAAATTATCTACCTATTGATATGGATATTTGTGTGTATCCAGATAAAGAGAGAGAGAGAGAGAGAGAAAGAGATAGGGATATGTGTATATCTATCTGTCTAGACAGACATACACACACACATATACCAAGAGCTCTTATAGTTTGAAAAAGAAAGAAAGTTCAGTAAAAAAAATGAAAAACATTCCATCAAAAAAGTAGCCAGTGGAGAAAAAAAGAACAAATCCAAAAGTTCAACTATTGTTTTATAATAAAAAGACACTCACCTAACTTTAAGTCAGAGAAATGCACATTAAAGTAAAATATGATATTACATTTAACTTCTCAGAAGGGAATATAGGGAAAACAGTGCTCTCATTGATCACTGGTAAAAATGTAAATTACAGCCTCTACGGAAAGATGTGTTAAATTAGGTGCATGTCCTTTAACCAGTTCCATTTTGAGGAATTTATCCCATAAGTATTAAAAATACCCAATACACTAATGAAATTTTGCAAAGATTTTTTTTTTTACAATACTGCTTTTATTGGGAAAAATACTTGAAATTACATGAATACTCATCTCTAAAGGAATGATTAGGTAAGCTATATGTTAGCCATTTCATGGAATATTATGCAATTATTTAAAAGAATTTATTGTATCTAGTTTGGCCAACTCAGTTATTTCATGATGTATTGTTAAGTGAGATGCACAGAAGAGTATATAATATTATCCCAATATTATAAGACATGAGCAATGTTCCTCATAAATATATACATGTACTTGTCAATATTTGATTAGAAAAAGGTATGAAAAGATACATACCAGGTTGTTAATACTGGCTAGGGAGTGGAAAAGGGTGTATATATATTTTTAAAGTGCTGGGTAGATATCTTAAAAATCAGGGACCGGGTGCAGCTCACACCTGTAATCCCAGGATTTGGGGAGGCTGAGGTGGGTGCATCATGAAATCAGGAGATCGAGATTATCCTGGCCAACATGGTGAAACCCCACCTCTACTAAAAATACAAAACTAATCTGGGTGTGGTGGCACACACCTGTAGTTCCAGCTACTCAGAAGGCTGAGGCAAGAGAATCACTTGAACCCGGAAGGCGGAGGTTGCAGTGAGCCGAGATAGTGCCACTGCACTCCAGCCTGGAGACAGGGCAAGACTCTGTCTCAAAAAAAAAATCAGTTTTTTAAAGTTAATTTCTTAGTTTAAAATGAATTGAGACAAGATGAGAAACACATAAGCAATGTAAATGGTGAATAAATAATAAATAGTATTCCTGGCTTGCAAATTAACAAAGAACATGACATAGATCAGAAGAAATATACACTTCCATTTTTGCAGCTGTGTACATGATTTGAAACTAAATTTCTGGAGGACAGTCTTTAACAAAAATTTTAGACTGCAAGGGTATTTCTGACGACACTGCTAATGATGAGAAGAATTAGAAAAAAAGTAATAATAGCAAATTTAAAATATTATCATAGTTTATTAAATACTAGGTAAGTATTTTAATTATATAAAAGAAGGTGGATCGACATGGAAGAGCATTCATATTATACTTGTGAAGGTATAAATTCAGGTTACAGAAAAGATGAATAGTATTATCTCTTTTTTTTACTAAAATATATAGATTACATATTATATAGCATATATATTTTTATATTATATAAATATATATAAATATAGCATATATATTTATATACTATATATAATATATATAAATATAGCATATATATTTTTATATATAAATATATAATATATAAATGTATTTATATATAATATATATAAATATAGCATATATATTTTTATATATTTTACTATATAATTTTCACAAGGATGAACAGGAAAATATTAACACGCTTTAAAAGCAGTAGGTTCACCCAGCAACAGCAAACTACATTCATTTCAAGTGCATATGGATCATTCACCAAAATAGAAGATGTTATGGGCCATAAAACAAATATTACTAAACATAAAAGAGCTTAGGTCATAGAAGGTATATGCTCTTGCCAATGGAATTAAACTAGAAATCAATAAGAGAAAGATAATAGGAAAATCTTCAAGCACTTAAAAATTAAATCACACACTTCTAAATAATCCATGAATCTAAGAGGAAGTCTCCAAAAAAATTAGAAAATTTTTTGAACTGCACGGAAATGTATACAACATATCAAAATCTGCAAGAAGGAGAAGGGAAACCATCCCAGAAACAGAGTTTTCAAGAGTTGAGAAAAACAAATATTAGAATAATTTAACCTGAATTTAGAATTTCCTTTTTAAATTGTTTTGTATATGATTGTCAGATAAGCTGTTTTGACTTCTTAATTGAATGAATAAGTAGTTATCTCACCTTAAGGTTAGAACTAGAAACAGCAAAGAAGACAACATGATGAATCACTAAGGGTCTTTTGTTTCCTTTGCTTTATTTAGGAAAAGAAAACTAGAACTTATACAAATTAACAAAATAAGTCTTAGTAGATAGAAAAAGCAAAAACATAAGTTGTCATGTTTCTACGTAGAATGACATCAGCTACATTTGATACGTAACTATCGATAACACTGAGCTAACATCTTTTATTTTTTTTCTTTTAGGGACCCAGAGGTGAAAAGGGCTTTAGAGGTGAAACTGTAAGTTTAAATTTGTGATTATAATAACCCTGACACGAGGCTATAAGCTCCATGAAAGCAACGACCCTGTTAGAGTTATTCATTATTATGTCTCTGATATTTGTAGAATAAAAATAAAATTGTAGTTTTCAGGAAGTAGAATTAACCTATTTGTAGATTGCAGTGAAATCTGATAAACTGTAAACATGTTTAAGAACCTGCCAGTCACTTCTTCCCAGGTCACTGTGTGAAATGGACCATTTGCCTTGTCAGGGGTCAAGAGATGGGGTATGGGTCTTTTTCGCTAGTGACAGAACAAAGGAACTGCCAAGTATATTTAGGTATATACTCATTATATCCAGTCAGCACCAAAGAGGTCTGCAACACAGAGGCAAATCATTAGTTGCATATCAGCCAGTTAGAGACAATGATGAGAGGTTGGCCAAAAGGTACACAGCACTTTTGTGACCTAAATAGCTTATACTGGCACTACCTCCCTCATTTCTAGGATGCCAGTTCTTCCAAGCTGAAGAAGATATGTTGCAAAGGGGCCACTTCTCCAGCAGAGATCATGCTGAGCTTATTTTTTAATAAGTTATTTATTGTATGGATTTAACATTATATTATAGGATACATTTAGATAGTAAAAAGGTTACTTCTAAGAAGTAATTTGCTTATAAATAATTTTTGAAGCAAATTAACATATTCATCTCACATGATTACCCATTTTTTTTTTGTTTTTGTTGCAAGAGAAGCTAAAATCTACTCATTTAGCATGTGATCCATGCTTAACTTATTAAAGCAGCAACCATAAATGGAGGACAGACACAGGTTGAAACTGAGTACACAAGGCCCATAAGAATAAACATAAATATAGCAGTAAAGTCTTGATTAAAAGGTAATGAGATTACACAGTAACAGCTGAGACTTTTGTTTCTCATAATAGGGTATACTTGAGGCTCACAATAAGTAAGTTGCAGTTATATTAATTAGCTAAAAAAGAGAAATTATGTAATTTCAGATACCCTTAGAATCCCCAAAGGACATTTAAATTGATGTATTCAATTTGTAGAAGTATGATCCTCACCTTTTCTCAGTAGACTTCTTGTAACAGGAAGCAAGAACATATGCACACAGTGAAGCTATGTTTCCAAGGAAGCATGAAATAGGGAAAGGAAAAGCACAGAGACTTGGAATTAGCCCATGTTCCACACCAGTGTGGCTCTGCATGCTTCCCCAGTATCCTCCCCAAGTACTGTGACTAGGACATAAGTTTCCATCAGGATTAGGAAGCCTGAAGTACCTATGGCAATGTCACAAGCATTTTATGTGAAAAAAATTGGGTGGCTCTGGTGGATTATAAATTCAATAGATTAGGACTGCAATCTTAGGTTGTAGTGATGGAAATATGGCATGCAGAATAAAGCAGGTAGTAATACCAGTCATGCTATTCCCAGAGAAAACATAGACAACATTAAAGTGCATTCAGAGAAGGGGAAGGATCTGGGGGAACCCATGTCCTAGTAAGACCAGTTGAAATATCTGGGTAGGTTAGCCTCTACCAGATTCTGTAGCCTGATTACATCCTTCTCCTGTTCTTTCTTCTCTCGTCTCACTTTCTGGCTTTTGCACCTATTATTACTCTACCATACGCTTTATGTATGGTAGACAGCTCTTGCTGATCTTGATATTTTGATTTAATGAACATTTCTCAGAGCAGACTTGCTAATGTTTTGACCCTACCCTACTTCCACCTCTGGACATACTACCTAGCACTCAGGACCTAGTACAATGCCTGGCACATGTTCTTCAGTTTTGAACTTAAATGCCCTCTTATCAGAGAGGTTCCTGACTAGCCTGTGTGAATAGCAGTGCCCCCACCTTCCTGAGGTGTCTTATATTCCTTCTACCTGTGTCTCTACCACCTGACACAGTACATATTTATTTGTTTTTTTGTTTATTGTATTTTCCCTCAGTAGAATGTAGCCTTGAAGACACAGACATTTTATCTGTTGATTTTGTTTGTTTTAATGTTGTGTCCCTCACACCTGGCAATGCCTCTCTTATAGTTGGCATTTAACAAATATTTAATGAATTATTAGTAAATGAATTAGATAAAATTTAGTTGTTGGGACATGATAATTGTCTTCAAATATTTGAAATATTATAAAAGAGAGGATAGATATAACATGAATAACTCTAGAGGATAAAATTTAAATGATTTATTTATTGAATTGTATTTTTGGTTTTTGTGCTCAGCTCCCTGAGAGACAGTGAGCTCCATAGGGCATGAGATATATTTGATACCACCTAGTACCTACCTACCGTCGTTGTTACCACCTGGTCCCCAGCCTATTATAGCACCTGATACATAATTAACACAATAAATGCTTAGTGACAAAATTAATAAAACACTGAGGCTAATTTCAGCTCAATGTAATATTGAGCTGTCTGATATAATAATGAAATACTAGACAACAAGATCATTTGGCAAGAGAGTGAGCACCTGTTATCAAACCTCCTTTCTATTCTTAGGAATATACCTTTTTTTTACCTAGGAAATTCTTTCCCATACTCTTCAAATTACTAATTTTATCTGAATATTCAGCTCTTTGCTCAAATACCCTCTTAAAGAAGTCTTCCCAGACCATTCTGTCCCATCATTTCCAGTTACTGTGTTTCGCAGCATCTTGTTTTGTTTTCTTCATAACAGCACTCATTGGAATTGTTTCCTGCCCCCTCCACTGGAATGTAAACTTCATAAGAGTAGGGAACTTTGGGTGGTACACTGGTTATCAGTGTCTGGAACAGAACTTGCCGTGTAATAGGTAATAGTTGATGAATGAATAGTATGGCCTAAAATTAAAAAGTGAAAAACTCTTTCCAATTCTAGCCTGGTAAAGTAGCATTTCCTGAATTAACATGCTTATTAGATTTTTTTAGTCTGTGGGTTATCATGGTTCTCTTCATAAATAAGGTACAGACTTCCATTACCCAAGGGAGATGGGAAATAGGCACAGTGGCATTTTGTATAGGCAACTAAATTAGCTGCTTCAAAAAAAAAAAAAAGGATTAACTGGCACATTAGAATTATGAATTTATTTTGTTATATTGTTGAGTAACTGATACTAAATATCTTCTTTATCACCTCTTTTCCTTTGATTCCGTTATAGTTTAAGGAGCTTTATAAAGGTAATCTTTTAATTCCTGGAGATCATTCTGCAATTATCACAATCCATAAAATGTGCCGTTAAACCTTTTCTCCTTTGTTTTATGGATAAGCTTAGTAACATTTCTTACACTCTCATAGGGAATTTTTCAGTACATTCTACCAGTTTGTTTTCTTTAAGGAGACAATTTAAATAATTGTCTGGCTAAAGACTCCTGATTGGTTACTGTCTTTCAGAAGGTAATACACTCACGGGAGTCATTCTCAGATAATACTAGTAAATGGTGCATTTTTGGAATGGATTTTATTAGCTAAGACCCAATGTATTGAGATAAATAAGAGACTTAAGTCTTTGTACAAAGATCAGAATCACAGTGCGGTGGCTCACGCCTGTAATCCCAGCACTTTGGGAGGCCAAGGGGGGCGAATCACCCGAGGTCAGGAGTTTGAGACCAGCCTGACCAAAACGGAGAAACCCCGTTTCTACTAAAAATACAAAATTAGCTGAGCATGGTAGTGCATGCCTGTAATCCCAACTAACTCGGGAGGCTGAGGCAGGAGAATCTCTTGAACTCGAGAGGTGAAGGTTGCAGTGAGCCAAGATCACACCATTGCAGTCCAGCCTGGGCAACAGGAGCGAAACTCCTTCTCAAAAAAAAAAAAAAGAGAGAGATTAGAATCACAACAATCTATCAAATTGGTTTATCAATCTTATTTTAAAATTTTCCATGGAGGAAAATTTATTAAACTATGACTTTATTACACTCTACTCTCCTTACCAAGTTTTATAACTAAAAATAACCAAAAAATGAGCAAAGCATGATTCAGTGACTTTAAAAAAATACAAAGAAGTTTGCAGCTCATTATACAACAAATGAAAAGTAATCCCTTTATTATAATTTGAGTTTCTTGATTAGAAAGCTTCGTGTCTTCTGTAATTTAACATTGTAAACTCTAGTATTGATCCCAAGTAGGTCCTTTCTACCACTGAGAGAGCTGATTCTGTATTTCCATTTATGAAAGAGTTCTTTGTCTTTCTTTTCTATACTTGCTCCCTGACTGCTGCCTATGGGCTGTTTTTAAAATGAGTCCCTAGGTGTATATATATATATATATATATATATATATATATATATATATTTTTTTTTTTTTTTTTTTTTCCCTTTGAGACAGAGTCTTGTTCTGTTGCCCAGGCTGGAGTACAGTGGCGTGATCTGGGCTCGCTGCAACCACTACCTCCCAGTTCAAGCGATTCCCATGCCTCAGCCTCCTGAGTAGCTGAGATTACAGGTGTGCAGCACCATACTTGGCTAAATGTTTTCCTATTTTTTGTAGAAATGGCATTTCACCATGTTGCCCAGGCTGGTCTTGAACTCCTGGCTTCAGATGATCCACCTTCCTTGGCCTCCCAAAGTGCTGGGATTACAGGCATGAGCCACCGCACCCAGCCCTATTCATATATATTTTCTAAACAGAGCCAGAGTTTTATGTCATCCTAAGGAAACTTAGCAGATAGCATGTACAATTCTCTACTCTTCCTTTACTTCAAAACCGTTGTGTTACTGGCAAATTAATCCTGAAACTTTACTATGAGACCTCAAACATTTGAAATACAATTGAGTAAATTTTAGAGTAAGTAATGCAAAGAGGACTGCTGGAAATAATGGGATACAGTTAGTAAAAATTTAACTTAAGCTGAAATAATATCATAGTGTCAAATATTGGCAAATGCTTGTTTTTTTTCTTTCTTGATAGAATCTTGCTGTGTCATCCAGACTGACATGCAGTGGTGCAACCATAGCTCACTGCAGCCTCGAACTTCTGGGCTCAAGCAATTCTCCCACCTCAGCCTCTCAAATAACTAGGACTACAGGTGCATGTGATTGCACTTGGCTAATTTACTTATTTATTTTATTGTTTTTGTAGAGACAGTGTCTCCCAGTGTTGCCCAGGCTGGCTTCAAACCCTGGCCTCAAGCAATCCTTCTGGCCTCTACCTCCCAAAGCCCTGGAATTACAGGCATAAGTCACTATACCTGGCATGAAAATAATTTTGACAAAATGTCACAACTTGAATTATATAACTTAAAGCTATAGAAATAAAAAAAGAGAGAGAAATCTCAGCATGAATTTTTAGATTCGCTGCTTCATATTTATAGTATATTATTTAATGAAATCACAAAATATTGAAAAATCCTATTGACATTTTCTCAAATATTACCTCTAAGTTAATGTGCCTTCACAATTCCTGATTAGCAGAGTTGTCTTATTTGCCTCCAATTTGAAAGTGAGGAGGATAGTTTCTGCATTAGAAGGAAAAACTAGGATATGGGAAATAGGCCCTAAATATTAACACAGTAAGCATTCAAAGCATATATATGTATGTATTTCTTTTTAAAATTCATAGATAGTATAAATCATTCATTGAAAAATTATCAAACTTTTTAAATTCAAGAACACTTACCATTACATTTGTACAGACTTTAAATTTTAAATTTTCAACCTGGATGCGTGTGTACACCTTCTTTATCCGGATATAAAACATGAGATAGTTGGGGTCCAGTAGTACCTGCCTGTGGTCCCAGCTGCTCGGGGAGGCTAAGGCAGGAGAATTGCTTGAGCCCAGGACTTCAAAACCAGCTTGGATTACAGCAAAACTCCCATCTCTAAAGAAAATTTAAAAATTAAAACACACACACACACACACACACACACCAGAAAGAAAATTGATAAAAGGCCTGAAAAATCATAATTCTAAACTGAACCTTGGAGATTATCTTCACTAGACCTATTATATTACAATTTAGATATCTGAGATCCAAAGGTGCAGCACTAATACATAGCAAATTAAGTTATAAAGATAAAACCAGAACCCAGGTCTCCCACTTCCTGTGTAATTGTATTTTTCTGTAAATTATAGTGCCTCTCAGAAAATGAGGGTTAGGAGCAACTTGGTAAGGAATATGGTGTGTGTGTATATATATATATACTCCACCTAGACCAAGAGTAGCCCAGCTATCACCCACATGACAGCTTGAAGAGCTTATGTTCTCGTTCACAGTCACTCCCTATGACTTGTGATGCTCACTCATTCCATTCTAATTACATTACTATCTAGTTAATCTATTATCTAGTTAATCTTATTTAATGTCACTAAAATCTCCTTTCAAACCAATGAATCTCAACCAGGAGCCATTTGTCCCCCTAACCCCCTAGGAGACATTTGGCAATGTCTGGAGAAATTTTCAGTTGTTACAACTGGGGGAAAAAAATGAGATGTTAGTGGCATCTAGTGGGTAGAAGCTAAGGATGCTGCTAAACATCCTCCAATGGAAGATCCTCTAAAGAAAGTTTAAAAATTAAAAAACACACACATCAGGAAGAAAATTAAAGTGAACCTTGGAGATTATCTTCACTAGACCTGTTATATTACAGTTTAGATATCTGAGATCCAAATGTGCAGCACTTATAAACAACTGTTTATAAATGAGAAAAGGGAAGCTCTATGCAACTGAGCCAGCCTAAAATAAAGATCATGAAGCTAAATTAAGATTGCATTTACATAAGGGAAATGACATAAGGAAATGAAATAAAAGAATTTACAAAAAGGAAAAGACTGTAACATACTCCAGTTTAAGGATATGCACTTACACGTGCTTTTAAAGTATACTGATAAAATATGTTACTTTTGGAGGATCATATGTAAATTCTGGGATAAAGTGGAAAGAGAATCTATTTTCATAGGCAGTTTTTTTTTACTGTAATCAAATCACCACCCTAACCATTCAGAGTAATTTGGTTCCCCTTCAGAAAATTAACACAGATGGCCAGGCAGGGTGGCTCATGCCTGTAATCGAAGCATTTTGGGAGGCCAAGGCGTGTAGATCACTTGAGGCCAGAAGTTTGAGACCAGCCTGGCCAACATGGTGAAACCCCGTATCTACTAAAAATACAAAAATAAAATTACCCGGGCATGATGGCATGTGCCTGTAGTCCCAGCTGCTCGGAAGGCTGAGGCAGCAGAATCGCTTAAACCTGGGAGGCCGAGGTTGCAGTGAGCCGAGATCACACCACTGCACCCCAGCCTGGGAAACAGAGCGAGACTATTTCTCAAAAAGAAAGAAAGAAAAAGAAAATTAACATAGACAATCATAGTGTTGTTATGAACTACTTTATTTATTTTATTTTATTTTATTTTTTGGAGATAGAATCTCACTCTGTCACCCAGGCTGGAGTGTAGTGATGTGATCTCGGTTCACTGCAACCTCTGCCTCCCAGGTTCAAGCAATTCTTGTGCCTCACCCTCCCAAATAGTTGTTACTACAGGCATTCGCCAACATACCTGGCTAATTTTTTTGTATTTTTGTAGAGAGGGGGTTTCACCATGTTGCCCAGGCTAGTCTCAAACTCCTGAGTTCAGACAATCCGCCAGCCTTGACCTCCCAAAGTGCTAGGATTACAGGAATCAGCCACCATTCCTGGCCTATAAACTGCTTCATCTAGACTAAAAAGAAAGTGAATCACTTCACCTTAATGGTGAATTAGCTAGAGTAGTAAAAATGAATTAATACAACGTTATATTGTTGGAGTCATATTTTTTTTTAACTTGGCTAGTTTCCCTATCCTATGTGGTTACATTGGGGTTGCCCTGCCCTGTCTTGCTGGGTTTGAAATATTTTGTTTAATCATATTTGTGGTGATCTGACTTTTCTGGATAACAAGCTGAAATGAACTTTATAAAAGCAACAGTAGAAATCGTTTCTTGTGTTTCTATGATAAATTCCTCTTTTGAAGTCAATGATAAGATATATATTTTGTACTGAACCATCAGTGATATTTTGCAAATGTCAGAAACTGTCACAACTGTTTATTATTTTTACATTATTAATTCAAAATGGAGAAGGGTACATAACCAATTTCACTTTGACTTCTGTATATTTAAAAGGCTAATTATTAATTCAAAATGGAGAAGCATACATAACCAATTTCACTTTGAACTTCTGTATGTTTAAAAGCCTGTCTCCAACATGACATTTCTGTGACCTGTCATGCAGCATCTGAAGTACATGCATTGGTTGATAATTAAATGAATGGATGATGTTAAAATTAACTAGTATCAACTAGTATTAATTTTAACTAGTATTAAAATTAACTGATATTAATTTTAACATCATTCATTTGTTTAATTATGTACACATTTTGTACATTCTCTCCTTAAAACTGTAATCATAAGCCAGATAAACTAAGAGATACGTAACAGGCGTAGTGTTGGAGTACTCTACTCTTTTCAAGTTACTATGTATTGTTCTAGCAATCACAATATATTTAGGATTAACAGCTTCGGCAATACAAGATACTTAATACTAAGTCAAGCATGGTATCAACATTCCCCAAAATTCAGCTGAAGATAAGTGTTACTTTGCTATCTTTTAACCATAATTGGAGTTAGACTCAATATACTCTTAATATTTAGCTAAATATCTAAGTTACTTTTGAACAGACGTACAGAGCCTTTGAGCATTTTTTACAGTAATTACTATTGCTTTATTTTGAAAATCGTCAATATAACTTTTGACATTTTGCTATATACCTTTTAACTTTTCTAATTTCTAAATTAATACTAATTAATTTTAGTCTCATCCATTCATTTAATTATCTATAAAAATGGAGAAGCATTATTTTGGAGAGATTTTCAGGTGAACTCAACAGGAGCTGGTAACCAGTTTATGGGTGGATGAAGGAAATTGAACTAAGAGCACTGAAGTTTCTATATTTGATGATTAAGTGGGTGGTCATTAGAAATAACAGGAAAAACATCCTTAGACAATACTAACATTTTAAAATGTTACACTTATAATATCTTATTAAAATGAGTAAATTAAGTTTCTAATAATATCAATAAAACAGGAAAATAAATATTCAGCTTGTTTATGAATATGGATGATAGGTAAGTACAGGAGCAAATAACTTTAGAATACTAAAGCAATTTTAAATTGTATGACTTGCCTGACAAGAAAGGCATGACAGAGTTGAGTATTAGTTCTCTTGTTTATAGCCGACCAAAAGTGTAATATGTATATCTTGTGTTTGTCTCCATTTCTCCAGGGTCCTCAAGGACCGAGAGGTCAACCAGGGCCTCCAGTGAGTTTATTTTCATTTATGTCTGTTTACCATTGATGCTTATATGCTTACCTGGTTTGAGATGTCTGCTAAATAAATATATATATTTTTTAAATTTGCTGTGTTCTAGGGCCCACCTGGAGCACCAGGCCCAAGAGTAAGTTTGCTTGGTTTGATTTTATTTTGTTTTTTCTTAGTATGTCATATTAACTTTTTAAATCTTCTTCTATCAACTCCCTATTAAAAGGTGTCCCTTTTGCATACCTCTGTTCTTTTTTGCTAACCTGATATAGGCCTGGCCCAGCTACACAAACATGAAATCTAAGCCTCAGACTTCTTATTTATTAAATGGAGATGGTATCTCCTACTTTCTTGAGTGGTTCAGAGTATTAAGAAGTAAAGCACTCAGCACATTGTATAATACATAATAAGCACTTGAAAAACTAATTATCTCCATTTCTTCTTAATTCTACATTCTTACTCTCCTTTTTTAAATGTTCTCTTTTTGCCAGCCAGAGTTAGCTACTTCTTTGATTTACTTGAATCCTTCTCAGTTACTGGTAACTCTGGAGGTCATCAGACTTCTCATATGTTTGCTTATTGTCTAACTACTATGACCCAAAACTTGCTCCCCTTGTCTCTGAGGCAATGTTTATGTTGCTTCTGCTATTTTCATGCCTTTGATATTCTAAGCTTGAGTTCCCTAAGCTTTGTATCCACTCTCATATTAGGCAGTCTTTTTGTCTTCCAGCTCCCTATGAGAGGTCTCTTTCCATCTGCAACCTCACCCACACCCCACTCATTCAGCCTCCTTGTCAAATAGAGTGGTCCTTGGTCACATTTTCTGCCTAAAGTGAATCTACCGTTGGCTATACGATCCCAAACAATGGTCAGTCCTGCACCTTTTAAGCCTACTTATTACACATGCTGCTCTGATGTCATTTAGATCTCTGACAGTTCTAGGTGGTGATTTCCTGTGGTCTACTCTCAGCAGATCAGGAACTCTTCATTTCTCTCAGCTTTTCACTGGGGCGAGGAATAACTTCCAAGCAAAGTGACACGAGGAAGACTATCTTCTTGAAAACTGGAGACCAATTTATCTGTGATTTTGAAAAATCACTTCCCCTTTCTGGCCATCTGGCTAATGTGGAGGGAACCTCTCCCTGTGTGAATATCAGTAAGAATGTCTTTCAATTGGGCATGGTGGCTCGCACCTGTAATCTAGCACTTTGGGAGGCCAAAGCAGGCAGATCACCTGAGGTCAGGAATTTGAGACCAGCATGGCCAACATGGCAAAACCCCAGGCATGATGGCACATGCCTGTAATTTCAGCTACTCAAGAGGCCGAGGCAGGAGAATCGCCTGAGCCCAGGAGGCGGAGGTTGCAATGAGCTGAGATCACACCACCACACTCCAGCCTGGCAAAGTGAGACTCCATCTCAAAAAAAAAAAAAGAATGTCTTTCTTCAAATCACTTTACACTTGTCCATTCTTCCTTTCCATCTGGGTCCTCACAATGCATGGATTACAAATACCCTCATTAATTGCCTTCCCAAATTATAATGACTTTGATATATCATAGCTCCTTTCCCAAGAAAGAACAAGTTCAAGCTTTTGTTTTGTTTTTTTTTTAATTAATTGCATTTTAGGTTTTGGGGTACATGTGAAGAACATGCAAGATTGTTGCATAGGTACACACACGGCAGTGTGATTTGCTGCCTTCCTTCTCATCACCTATATCTGGCATTTCTCCCCATGCTATCTCTCCCCAGCTCCCCACCCCCCGCTGTCCCTCCCCCATTTCCCCCCGACAAACCCCAGTATGTGATGCTCCCCTCCCTGTGTCCATGTGTTCTCACTGTTCAGCACCCACCTATGAATGAGAACATGTGGTGTTTGATTTTCTGTTCTTGCATCAGTTTGCTGAGAATGATGGTTTCCAGGTTTATCCATGTCCCTACAAAGGACACAAACTCATCGTTTCTTATGGCTGCATAGTATTCCATGGTGTATATGTGCCACATTTTCCCTATCCAGTCTATCATCAATGGGCATTAAAAGGATCATACATCATTGGCAAATTAAAGAAATTATTAGTGAAAATTTTCGCAGTTAAGTGCCAAATTTTGGGACACATATCTCTGTGTCACTTGGTAAATATTTATGTGTTCCTACACAGCCAAAATAGAGTAAGACATGAGAGGTTTTTGCTCTGAGCAAAATGTGGATGAAAATGTATGTATACTTTGAGAAATCAATCAGGAAGATTAAGTAAGAAAATATATGTGTTGAATACATTGTAACTTCTCAGTAAATGCTAGTTTCTTTGTTTCCTTCTTTTCTCCCTTTCCCTCATTTCTGTATTCCTTCTTGGCCAATATGAAAACAGATTTCTATATATAGTGCTGTCTTTCTAGAACTTGCAGAGTCCATTGTAGGAAAATAACATTGAGAATAAGATTTCTAGAGCAGAAGTCTAAATGACAATGAGAAGACACCTACACATTCTTTCTAAAGTCAGCCTCCATGAAACTTAATTCCATCCCCTCATCACTCTACAAGATAGAACTGATCACTTCCCCTTCTTCATTTATACTCATTTACTTTCATGCTTGCCTTTTCTATTACATTGCGAACCCTCTGAAGGTAGAGACTATTTTTTAAATTTCCCTTCCATTTAAGCTCTTAATAAGTGTTGAATGCATGCCTGCATGAATTTTAAAAAAGTGACATCTCAGGAAATTTTAGTGGGAATCTTCTAAACTAGAAGATTTCACTTGGAGAGAAACAGTGTCTATCAAGGGATAGATTCATAGAAGTGGAAGTCCTCTCAGCAATTATTTCGCAGTTATTTCAGACTTTGAGTTGGGGTTCATTGGCCAGTGGATCATAAGACCAATTTAGTGAGTCTCATTCAGGATTATTTTGAGAGCAAATGAAATAGAATAGAAAAAAATATGGGGAGAGACTGCTTAATAGGTATGAAGTTTCTTTTTGGGGTGATGAAAATGCTCTGAAATTTGATCACAGTAATGGTTGAACAGCATTGTGATACTAAAGACAACTGAATTGGATATTTTTAAGTGACTAAAATGGTGGAATTTATGTTATATAAATTTTACCTCAATTCTAAAGAACAACAAAAAAAATCAGTACATCATCATTAGTAAGAATAAATATGATTTTACAGAACTTTTAAAAGTTAAATATATGTATGTTTATGTGAATCTTGTCATTATATAAAAATGTATTTCTTACTGTGGGTCAAGATAAGTTTGAAAACTTCAAGTATAGTCCAACCACCTCTTTAAAGACCTGTGAAACTAAAGTAACTTCCTCAGTTCCCTAAAGTTGAATAGCTAAAAGGAAATGTTTCAGGGAAAGGAATATATAGTGATGGTGAATTGGAATGTGAGGATAGGGTAATGACCAGACCTCAGTGTATGTAGTAAGGTATTTAGAAATGAACCCAGAAGTATGCAACATGACGTCAAAGTTAACCAAAAATGATTAGTAAAGGGAAGAACAGGGTGTCTATGTAGGTCTGTGTTTGGTGTCTAGGGTGGAAATAACAATCATTAAAAATCATTAAATGATTAAATGAAAGTTGCCAGGTGGAAAAAATAAATAAATAAATCATTAAATGAGAGAAAGAATTCCCAACTGATTTATTCCAATTAATGTGTCAACTGCAGAACTTGGATTGGTGAATTAAGAAGTGGCAGCTGCTCTTATAGTCCTGGTTCCCTAGAATAGAATCAGCAAAAACTTCCATCATGAAGAGGGGTATGACCTGAAATGGGTTTCTATTTGGTCAGCGTTTTCATCATCCAGTGATCTCAAAATTTCAGATATATGAAAAATAACACTTCTCAAAATACTGAGGTGCCTAGACTAGAATTGCTTTACATTCGAATCATTTGGAGAGAATTGTGAAGGTTACATTCCCCCAATGTATAATGCATCCTGCTTTCTAATTCGCCTCATTATTTCACACTCACTAGTCACAACATAGAATCAATCTTTATTCTCTGGTTTCTGTTTTATGTGCATGTTTTTGTAAACATTGAGTGATTTCCATGTGAGAATACATTCTCTCTAACTAGAGCGCGTGGAGGAAGTTATGTTTCTTTTTTTGATCCCCTCACTGCGCCTAATGAGAGATTTATACTTAGATGTGGGCACTTAGATGTGATTGAATGACTTCCCAGGCAAATCCTCTTAATACAATTTCTCTGAGCCTGCCTTCCTTAAAGTCTGCCTGTGGGTAAAAAATTAATAAATTCAACAAATTGAATGACTGCTATGTGCCAGTCATGAGCTAGGCTTTGTGAATGCCTTGGGGATTCTAGGAATATGGATATTGTCAAGAAAATTTGTGAGTGGCCAAGTGTTATGAAATTTATTTTCTTACTGATACCTGTTGGGAAAAAAATGCCTTTTTTATTGAGTTGTTGCTTGCACTGATGGTGGTTAAAATTACTGGTACCTTAGCACGATTAAAGCATCAAACTCTACACTACTAATGTTAATAGTCATTGTATTCTTTACTGCCACGCACAGAAAATCATAGTGATGTCAGTTAAGAATATCCTGTGATTTACTCATCTTGCCCTCTATTAATGAGCAGTTTTTTTTTCAATTTTTTGTTAGTACACATAGTACAAATGTCCTGTCTATATACATATCATCTTGTAGAATATCTAGGGGACAGGTTCCCAGGAGTAGGATAGTTTGATCTAAGGGATAATGAGCATATTTACTTGTTATTTTTAATGGTGGCAACATATATATAACCAAAATCTTACCATTTTAACTATTTTTAAGTGTAGGGTTCAGTGGTATTAAGTACATTCACATTGTTGTGCAACCATTACTATCCATGCCTAGAACTTTTTTTGTCTTCCAAAACTGAAACTCTGTACTTATTAAGTAATAACTCCCAATTCCTCCCTTTCCCTGGCAACCACCATTCTACTTTCTGTCTCTATGAATTTGACTACTCTAGCTACCTCATATAAGTTAAGTCATATAATATTTGTCTTTTTGTGACTGGCTTATTTCACTTAATGTAATATCTTCAGGGTTCATCTATGTTGTAAGCATATATTAGAATTTCATTTCTTTTGAAAGCTGAGTGATAGTCCATTGAATATATACACCAGATTTTGTTTATCCAAATGGACACTTATGTTGCTACTACCTTTTGGCTATTGTGAATAATGCTGCTATAAACATTGGTGTACAAATATCTGTTGGAGTCCTCACTTTAATTAATTCATTTGGGTATATACCTAGAAATGAAACTGTTATATCATGTAATAATTCTATGTGTAATTTTTGAGAAACTGCCATACTGTTTTCCATAGCTACTGCACACTTTATATCACCACAAAAAGTTCCGGTTTCTTCACATCCTCACTGACACTTGTTATTTTCTGTTTGTTTTTTTTAATAACAGCCATCCTGATGGTTGTGAAGTGGTATCTCATTGTGGTTTTCACATGCATTTTCCTAATGATTTGTAAGGTTGAGCATATTTTCATGTGTTTATTAGACATTTGCATATCTCTTTTTCTTTTTTTCTTTTTTTTTTTTTTTTTTGAGACACAGTCACACTCTGTTGCCTAAGCTGGAGTGCAGTGGCATGATCTTGGCTCACTGCAACCTCTGCCTCCCAGGTTCAAGCAATTCTCCTGCCTCACCCTCCTGAGTACTGGGATAACAGGTGCCCTCCGCCATGCCTGGATAATTTTGTATTTTTGGTAGAGATGGGTTTTTACCATGTTGGCCAGACTGGTCTCAAACTCCTGACCTCAGGTTATCTGCCCATCTTGGCAGATAGTGCTAAGGATTACAGGTGTGAGCCACTGCACCCAGCCTGTTCTTTAGATAAATGTCTATTCAAGTTCTTTGCCCATTTTTTGAATAGGGTTGCCTTTTTTTTTCTTTTTTTGGTTGTTAGTAAATTGTAGGAGCTCTTTAAATATTCTAGATATTAATCCTTTAACAGAAAGAATTTGCAGTTATTTTCTCCCACCCCTTGAGTTGCCTTTTCACTCTCTTGATAGTGTCCTTTGATGCATAGTTTTTTTTTAATTTTGATATAGTCTATCTACTTTCTTCTCTTGTTGACTGTGCTCTTGGTATCATTCCAAGAAATCATTACAAAATCAAATATTACCAAGCTTTTCCTATTTGATTCTAATAATGTATGGTTTTAGCTCTTATGTTTAAGTCTTTGATTCATTTTGAGTTCATGATATAACTCATGATGTAAGTTTTTTTGTACTTGATGTAAGTTGAGGGTCTAGCTTCATTCTATTGCATGTGTATATTCCATTTTTCCAGCACTATTTGTTGAAAAGACTGTCCTTTCCTCATTGAATGGTCTTGGCACTCTTCTTGAAAATAATTTGATGATAAATCAGAAGGTTTATTTCTGGACTCTCTATTCTATTTCCCTGGTCTTTATGTCTGTCTTTATGACAGTACCAACTGTTTTGATTACAGCAGCTTTATAGTAAGTTTTGAAATCAGGAAATGTGATGCCTCCAACTTTATTCTTCTTTTTTCAAAATTACTTTGGCTACTTGGGGTCTTTACTATCTGTTATATTTACTATATTATAACTTTTACCACTGCTCTTTATTTCTTCAGGTGGATTCAAGTTTCTGCCTAGTATCCTTTACTTTAGAACTGAATGACTCCCTGTGATGTTTTTCTAGGAAAGGTATGCTAGTGATAAATTATCTCAGTTTTAATTTAACTGGGAATATATTATTATTTCCTTCACTTTTAAAGGAGAGTTTTACTGGAAATAGAATTCTTGGTTGACAGTCTTTTCTTTTAGCACTCTGAATATGTTAGTGTACTGCCTCCTCACCTTTATGGTTTTTTGTGGCAAGTCAGCTGTTAATCTGATTGAGAATCTCTTGGACATAATGAGTCTCCTTTTTCTGCTTTCAGAATTCTCTCTTTGTCTACAGCATTAGATAGTTTGATTATGATGTGTCTGGGACAGTTTGTGGAACTTCTTGGATGTGTAGGTTAATATTTTTGCGTCAGATTTGTGATGTTTTCAGCCATTTCTCTTTACATATTATTTGTGTCACCCTTTCTCCTTTCCTTCTGAGACTCTCCTCATGCATATGTTGGTAAGCTTTACAGTGTCCTACAGGTCTCTTCAGTCTCTGTTCATTTTTCTTTATTATTTTTTTCCACACCTCAGACAGGATAATCTCAATAAACCTGTCTTCAAGTTAACTGGTGCTTACTTCTGCCTATGGAAATCTACTGTAGAGCCTATCCAGTAAACTTTTATTTCAGCTATTGTACTTTTAACTTCAGAATTTCTGTTTGGTTCTTTTTTTCTATAATTTATGTGCCTTTATTATATTCTCTACTTAGTAAGACATCTTTCTCATACTGGCCTTTAGTTCTAAAGACATGGTTTTATTTAATTTTTTGAACTTACCTAAAAGAGAACTCAGAGAGTTCATTATTCCAACACTTTTGCTGTCTCCTAGATCTCTTTATCTTCTTTAAACATCGTTGTAATATTTTGTGTGATGAAATGGAAGAACATATAAAGCACATATAGTGCACACAGCAGTGGTTGCTTCAAAAGCACTGTGCAGCTATTTGAGTTGAAACTCAACTAGCCAGTTTTATCATAGAATACCATTGTTTATTGACAGACTACCAGTTTTATTAAGACATGAGTAGTTTACAGATATTTTCTTGAAAAGGAATAAAGTTAGTCTGTCATTTCAAGGAAAACAACTGACAGAATTTGATGCCAATGATAAATTTCAAGTTCTCAAGCAAAAAATAAGAATTAGAGAAAACATGTATCTATAACTGTGAATTTGACAGATTCCCAGTACTTATGTTTTCCTGATAAGTAACATTATGTTTTCCTGATGATGTTAACAAATGTAATTTTTGACATTAAGTAATGAGCTGTGTCAGTGCTTGGAAGACCTGCATAGTTCCATAAATCAGTATTTTCAGAATGATCAATATGTGATGTTAATAAAATCACGTATAGGTAAAAGATCTATGAAAGTATAAAATAGACAAATAGATTTTAGCATAGAATTACAAAAAGTTCATTGAGATGGGTTCAGTTTTCACATAGAAACTAATCTTTAAGAAACTACCACTAGAAATATCAGGTATAGGTGATGGGGGATGGAGGCAGCAAACTACTTTGCCATGAATGTACCTATGCAACAATTTTGCATGATCTGCACATGTATCCCAGAATTTAAAGTACAATTAAAAAAAAAGAAACTACCACTTTTCAAGTTTTGGTATAAGGTATAATATGAAAGAAGAAAACCCATAATTATTTGAAAAAGACGACTTAAATACTTTTCTTTTTTCCCACTACATATATGAGGCTGAATTTTCTTCACAACCACTTGAATACAAAAGCAAATAAGAGAATTTAGCTGTCATATATTAATCCAGACATTGCAGAAATGTATAAAAGTGTAAAACTGGGTCACCCTTCTCATTAATTTTTTTGTTTTTGAAAATATAGTTAATTTTTATAAAAATATGTATATTAACATATCATGGGTTTGTTGGTATTTTAAAGCAATTAACACATGAATAGTTTTAAAATTTGTTTTGGTTTCTACTATAGTAAATATCAAAAGTTGGCCGGGCACAGTGGCTCACACCTGTAATTCCAGCACTTTGGGAGGCCAAGGCGGGCAGATCACCTGAGGTCAGAAGTGCAAGACCAGCCTGGCCAACATGGTAAAACTCCATCTCTACCAAAAACACAAAAATTCGTTGGGTGTGGTGGCACAAGCCTATAGTCCCAGCTACTTGGGAGGCTGAGAGGCAAGAGAATGACTTGAACCTTAGAGGCAGAGGTTGCAGTGAGCCAAGATCATCCCACTGCACTCCAGCCTGGGTGACAGAGTGAGACTCCATCTCAGAAAAAAAAAAAAAAGTTATAATTCACATAAACAAAAATGTTTAAGACCTTTAATAGTATTTAAAAGTGCAAAAGGATTCTGATTCTGAAGAGTTTGAGAACCACTATGCTAGGTTTTCTAATTAAAACCCTTAATCACCAATGGGGGACCAAGTGAACAACAAAAAGGTAGCTTTGGTTTAGCACTTAATTCAGTTTCCCATATTTAGTGCCAGTATTTTTGTGTGACCCGTATCCAAAATCTGCTCCTTCACACAAGCGAGATGGTCAGAATTATTTAATCTGCAGAAAATATTTTAGGTTTACCCTCTATGCTACTTGAATAGTCATGCTCCTTCTGTCTCATGGCCTTTGTGCCAGGTTGTTTCTTCTGTCTGGAGACCTCTCCAACCGCTTCTCCTAACAATTCTTATTTATTCTTTGAATATCAGTTCAAATTTTACTACCTCAGGTAGTAAAAGCCTTCCCTGACCTATTCCTTCCAACCTCTTACATTTTCCAGATTTGATTAATTTCTCTCATAGTTTCATCCACTTTTCTTTCATAACATGTATCTTAATTGGTAATTATGATTTTTCAGATGATTTAATTATTGACTATCTCCTCTCTAAAATTAAGTTCCATAAGGGCAAGTTTCTTTTTTGCTTACCATTTCATCCTCAATATGTATCACAGTGTTTGGCAGTATAGATATACAGAATGAGTCAATTATTTTTGAATATGAAAAACACATGCTGAAGCAAGGGAGAGTACATTTTATTGATTATTCCATCATTTTAAATAATTTTTCAAATTACCAACCATGAGCTGAGAGATCTGTTGAAAATAGTTTCCATTATACAAGCCTTCAAGTAAAAAGATATCTTCACAGTATAATGACTCTGAAATACATTAAATTGTTTGTTTTACTTACACAGATGCCATTTCCCAGAACCTTCTCCCAACTCATGCTTCATTGTTCTAAGATTTTTTTTAAAGAATTACAAAAAAAAGACTTTTACTAATGGTTATGCTGAGTCTTTTTCTAAAAATATATTTTATTAAATGCAAGAGGAGATTGATTTCATTCTGTATTATTTCTTTTGGGACTCATGGTACATTTTCCAACTTCAGAAATTGTTTTTAAAACCACAGAAGTATCAGATTAAATTAATGTGGTGACTACCTCAGGACAGTAGTATTTTATTCTATTCCTTCCAAGAATATAACTGTTAAAAATTACTACAGTTATTTATTCTTCACTTTACAATTTATTAACTGAGAGGATCATATTTTATTCTCTTCCATTTGAGGAACTTTGTGTGTGTGTTTTCAGGCAACAGAAACAAATAGTTTTTCATTTGAGGACTCTAGACTCTGGTCCTATTTTAATTAGGAGACCTTTGAGATTTGGATGAAGGTGGCATATTGTCCTTCCAGATAGCCAGGCAATATTTGCAAAATCTGTCTAACTGTAAGAATTACAGACCCCCTTCAGATAATAAGTCTGGTATACTTTAAAAGCAGTGCTTTCAGAATTTACAGTGTCTACTTTAGAGCACTCAGTGTTGATCTTATTGCTAATCTCAAATGGTTTTGTTTTACACAGAAACATATGGATATCAATGCTGCTATTCAAGCCTTGATTGAATCAAATACTGCCCTACAGATGGAGGTAATATATCTGGTTTTACTTATATTGGCATTGTCTCTCAATATACCAATTAAACAGAAAAAATTTTTGGAGGCCCAAATGTGACATTATCTCAAAGATTATATTTAAAACAGATTGAAAATGTGAAAGCATTTTCAAGGACAAAAGTAAGTGATTTTGGTATAATTGAACAGAAATATATGCCTAGGATGTTTTGTAAGAAAAACATTTAAATCAAAAATGTAATACTGTTAAAGGATTTATTTGCAAGGAATTTGGTACTATCCAAGAAAGTAGTTAAATGAGGTTAGCCATGTTTCTTAAAATGAGATACATGTATTATCACTACTCATTTATCTTATTTAAACTCTAATTATTCAATGTATAATTTAAAAAACACAATACAGTAGGCATAGCAATTCTTATGTTAACTTTAAAACTAAACTTGCAAGTGTGAATTTAATCTTTTTAAAGGATTAAGGTTAATAAAGCATACACATATGTCTATGCTTCAATATAAACTGTTCTTTACATTCTGCTCCCAACTTACTACACACAATGGAAACACATTTTTCTCCTTCCTTGGCTCATGTTGGTCCTTAGGAGTTTTTTGCTTATGTAATTCTTATGATGACTTGGCAGAGCTACCAGAATACTGAAGTGACTTTAATTGACCACAGTGAAGAGATATTCAAAACCCTGAACTACCTTAGCAATTTATTGCACAGCATCAAGAATCCTCTTGGCACACGTGATAACCCAGCACGAATCTGCAAAGATTTACTGAACTGTGAACAAAAAGTATCAGATGGTAAGTTCTTGGTTACCTCAAACTCTGATGTCAAATTTCATTCCATTAAGTCAGTGTGTTTGAGATTTGTAATGTGTTCATTACAAATCATAGTTAGTTTAATAAAACCCTGGCAGAAGCCATTTTAATGTCATCAAGAATCAAATACTCTAAGAGGGAGACATGCTTCTGATGTCATCCACCCCTAGGTATATCATTTGCTTACATTTTGTATTTGGAATACAGCACATTCATATTAAAAATTAAGATATGTAGGCTTGGACCTTTGCATTAACAGACAATAGCACCCATCACAACTTGGTAAGTCAGGACTACCAAAGTTAACAACATAAATAAATGTATTATAGAATCTCCTTCATCTTACTCCCTAAAAGTATCTTTTTTAAAATACAAAACAGAATTTAAATGTCCCATTCTAGAATTGATGACTATGAAGATGGGAGTGGTTTGTCATTCTTGGAAGTTTCTCATCTCTACACAGATGCCCCAGTTTCTTTAGCCAGAGGTGCAAAAATGAATTTAGATTAGAACAATCAAGGAAAGGTTTTAAATCAAGAAGAGTAAGTCATCAGTTAAACAGGGGAAACCCTGTCTGCCACAAACTCTAGTTTTAACACAATGACACATTTGAAAAAATGTATGACTTGAAAAATGCTGATATAAAAAGTGCTGATTTGAAAAAGCTATGTTATGTTATTCTGTGGTCATTTTAATTTTGTTTATACATACGCATATGTCTCACATACATGCAGTCTCACACACAAACGCGTACATATTCACATGTCCAAAACATCTGCTTCTATTCTAGAACTTCAATAAAAACATTCATTCTGTTTATATTAATAAAACACTTCTAAAGATATTTTCTGCCCTAGATTAATATAAAAACCAAAATAATACTTACAATTGTAGCTGCCTGTAATATTTCTCAGCTTGATTCTTTCCCATATTTGAGGGCATAAAAATGCAATTCTATAGAATTGAAAGTAATAGATACATTGTAAGACATGTAAAATTAGTATGAAATCTAATTCAAAATCTACCTTCCTCATAAGAGAAATAACTAAATTGTGTGGATTATGCAATATTCAAAAGATCTTTATGCCCCCAAATACTTTCATCACTAGGATATGATAAATGCTTTAGGGAAAAACAAAACAGCAGGGAAGGGGGATTTGATAGGAAGTAGAGCACAAGATACAATTTTTAAATAGAATGATCAAATAAGGCATCTATGAGAATGTGACATTTGGGTGATATCAGAAGGAGGTAAGAGAGCAAGCCACAAGAAATCTAGATAAAGAGGTTTCCAGGCACAAAGAACAAATGCAAAAGCCCTGAGCCTTTGAGTGTACCTAGCATGTTTTAGAATTAGCAAGAAAGCCAGCATGAATGGAAGAGAGTGTATATGGGGGAGAATGGTAGGAAATTAAATTAGAAAGATATCAAAAAGTCAGATTGTACAGGACCCTTTAGAGAATACTCAGAAGTTTCTAGATTGTACTCTTAACAAGATAGGAAACCACTGGAAATTGCTGAGCAAAGAAGTGACATAATTTGGCTCAGATTTTTAAAATATTACTCTAGCTAATATGTTGCAAATATAATGAGGAAAACAGGGGTAGAGGTAGGGAAGCCAATGAGAAGGATACTGACATAATCCAAGAGAGATGATGATTGGTTGGACTAGAGTTGGTTACAGGAGAAGTGGTAAAAAATGGTTAGATTCTTGAATATGCTTTATGCCTAGTGTTCCATTATTGGAATGCTAAGCATATGGGAGTTACTTATATCCTACTGCTTAAGGTCATCACCAAGGTCTGATTGCAAAAATTCAAAAAAAAAAATTGCAACCTCAGGCATAAATGGGATAAGGTAGAGCCAGCAGTTTTTGTTGATGGATTGGATGTGAGCTATAAGAGAAATAGAATGGTAAAGGATGACTCTTAAGATTTTGTTTTTTGTTTTTGTTTTGTTTTGTTTTTACTGTAGAAGGGTGGGATGTTGTTAATAGGGGATGCAATTTTGAAGAAAAGATCAGGAGTTAAGTTTTAGATATATTTAGTTTGAGGTGTCTCTTAGGCATTCAAGTAAGAATATCAAGTAAGTAGTTGACTACTCAAGTTCAAGGTCAAGAGGAAGGTCCTAGATAAGGGTAAAAATTATGAAGTCATTCACATTTAATTGGTATTTAATGTCTTGAGACTGCTTAAGAATACCTAGATAGTAAGTAAAGGAAAAAATGAGGTCTAAAAACTGGATCCTAGGGCTCTCTAATGTTTAAAGATCAGGAAGGCAAGGGGGAACTAGCAAAGAAAACTAAGAAGAGCTATCACTGAGATAAGAGGAAAACTAGATAAGTGTGGTGTCCTGAAAATCAAGGAAAGAAAATATTTGCCAATGGAAGAAGGAAGGAATCAACCAGGTCAATGTCAAGTAAAGCCAAGATTTAGAAAGACTACTGAATTTAGCAATGCAGACATCAGTGAGGACCTTCATCAAGAGCAGTTTAGAGGAATGGTAGTAGTTAAAACCTAATCAGATTGTAAGAAGAAAGGATAATGCTATGAACTTTTCATTCCCAGTAATAAAGCAGGTAATTCATATTACCTGGCTAAATTAATTTTTTAAGTTAAAAGCATAAAATAAAAAACAAACAACAATAAACTTTCAAGCTAAGACTTTAAAGGAGACAGCAGAAAGTGAGCCCAACACTTGGAGCTACTTTTGCCCTCGGTATGTTGAGAAGCTTGGTGACTTCGTGGAGGTAGGGGTCAAAAGTTAGAATCTGTAGCCCAAAAAAGGTGAGGACTTAGGCTTTCAAAAGCCTGCATTCTAGTAGTAAACTAGAAGAATATGAACATTTATACAGACTGCAGCTTTGCTTCACATCATCTGGATAGCTCAGAAAATCTCAAACTTTGAACTTGTATTAAAATGGTTCCAAACTGTTGGCACCCATACATAGCTGTCAGAAACAAACAAAAATCTTCTATAAAAGATAACATTATTCTAGGACTCAAATTATTTCCACAAATAATTTCAAAAATGCAGTGCCCAGCACACAATCGATGACAACCAAACACACAAGTTTATAAAATACCATTAATGAGAACTAATAGAAACAGCAGACAATGAAAGCAGACTCAAAAGAGAGGATAAAAGAAGTGGAATTTAAATCTACAAGTATAATGAACAAGATAAGTCTTCTATAGGAACAGTTTATTCACTATAATAAGAGAGAAAGCAGGCCAGGTGCAATGGCTCCTGCCTGTAATCCCAACACTTTGGGAGATTGAGGTGGATGGATCACTTGAGGCCACGAATTCGAGACCAGCCAGGCCAACATGGCGAAACCCCATCTCTACCTACAAAAATTGCCAGGCATGGTGGAATGTGCCTGTGGTCACAGCTACCCAGGAGATTAAGGTGGGAGGATCTCCTGAGCCTATAGGGGGCGGAGGTTGCAATGAGCTGAGATCATGCCACCACACTCCACCCTGGGCAACAGATCAAAAGCGAAATTCCTATTTAAAAAGAGAGAGAGTATAATATACGTGTACAAACACAGACAGGTGAGTAGATATGATAGTGGGAGCTTATACAAGTTATATAAGTTTTCTTCAGATTCCTTCAGTTGTCTCGGTGAAATTGGAAGGTTATCAGTTGAGGATAAGAATGAAGGAATAGGTATAAGTAGTTAACTATCTTAGTGATAGATAGAGGCTTTAGAGACACATTTGAATTTGAAGTGAAGCCCATCCCAACAGTTGTGTTTTTCTCCTACCACTTTTTTTCTGTGCAGTTATAGGCACAGGTTAGGGAGAAACTTATGTAGGATTGAGGATTTATAAGACAAGTAGAATGAAATGAGGCAGGGCAAGGGTGTTAAGGAAGTTTATAAGGACCTAACTACGGTAAGGAGCTGTGGGTTTTTAAGCTGGGTAAGAAGGGAAGTGAACATATGATCATGAGAGACAATGAAAAAGTGATAGTAGGTCCTGATGAAACTGAAGAATTATCGGAGTTAGGACACAAGAGGGAATGAACTGGAAAGAGAAGAGAAATGAAATTATGGAGGAGATGCAGTTGGTAATAACAAAAGCTAGGATATGGTCTTGGAAGTTAATGGTTAAGGTAAGGTATGAGGGTAGGGGAAGGGTACAAGATCATTGGTAGAAAAGTAAGAGAGTTTGGAGGATACAATTCAAGGAACTGAGAGGTCAACATATTGAAAGCATCATCTGTGTGGATTTAAAATCACCAAGAAGTAGGTCATAAATAAATTTTCCGAAAGTGATAGTAAGCTAAAATCGTCAAAGAAAAATAGTAGATGATTACACCAGGAGGGGGTAATGAATGATGTAATGTGATTATAGTAATTTCAACATGGAGTGTTTTTAGGGAGAAAGTGGAAAGAATGGTCTGGAAGTAGCAACGAAGAGCAAGAAAGATGCCTTCGCCCCTTCAGGCACAACACTGTAGAGGCTACAGGAGAAGCAGTGTTCTCAGAGGAGAGCTGGTTTTGAGTCAGAACATTTAGGCTCACAAAAGACATATCACGGTATAGGACTTTAATTCTAGCTCAGCATACCTTGAAAGAAATTATGGAACCTCTTCCAGTTCATCATTGTAGAACACAACACCTGAATTCAAAGCATTTTACCCCGTATAACAATAAAAATTTGCTTGATGGAAAACCTTTCATAAAGAATTTTTTATTATTAGCTCATGTAGAGTAGGATAGTATCTCTTGGAAGAGAAGAGAGGTGAAAGAAGATATATGTTTACTCCATTAGGTAAGACTGGAAGCCCAAATAAGATTCTGATGAAAAATTCAGCTGCACTTTCTACAAACTTTATGAAATATTCAAAATTCTGAAGAAAAAGGACTAGGAATGGTGGACCTCCTTGACCCCTTTCTTCTAATATTTCAGTATATCAGTGGTTCTCCAGATGTGATCCCTGGACCAGAATTAGATACTGTTAGAAATGCAGATTCTTAAGCCCCACCCCAGACTTAATAAATCAGCAACTCTCAGGGATATGGACCAGCTGTGTGTGTTTTCGTGATGGTTGATGCCCACTAAAGTTTGAACACTGCTGCAACTGAGGGCCATTTCTACCCTTTGAGCTACCAATTCAGCAAGTAAGAATTTTGAAGGATTAGTAGAATAGTTAAGGGGAGAATTTTTTTAATCATACTTTAAGTTCTGGGGTAAATGTGCAGAACATGCAGGTTTGTTACATAGTTATATACATGCCATGGTGGTTTGCTGCATCCATCACCCTGTCATCTACATTAGATATTTCTCCCAATGCTATTCCTCCCCTAGCCCCTTGTCACCCAACAGGCCCCAGTGGGTGATGTCCCCCTCCCTGTGTCCTTGTGTTCTCATTGTTCGACTCCCACTTGTGAGTGAGAACATGTGGTGTTTGGTTTTCTGTTCTTGTGTTAGTTTGCTGAGAATGATGGTTTCCAGCTTCATCCATGTCCCTGCAAAGGACACGAACTCATCCTTTTTTGTGACTGCATAGTATTCCATGGTATATATGTGCCACCTTTTCTTTAGTCTATCATTGATGGGCATTTGGGTTGGTTCTAAGTCTTTGCTGTTGTGAATAGTGTTGCAGTAAATATATGTGTGCGTGTGTCTTTAAATAGAATGATTTATAATCCTTTGGGTATATATCCAGTAATGGGATCGCTGGGTCAAATGGTATTTCTAGTTCTAGATCCTTGAGGAATCGCCACCCTATCTTCCACAATGGCTGAACTTATTTACACTCAAGAGGAGAATATTTGAGGATGTTTTGGAAGTTAGAGGAAGCTCAGGATGAGCTAGAGGAATCTTTGCTATGGAGAAAAAGTAGAATTAACAAGGACTTCTACCTACTGTAGAAAATGGCATTTGACAAAAACTGTTGAATTTTCTTGCTTTTTTAATGCAGGAAAGCAGGGATGCCTTACTCAAAAATTTCTGTCATTTGTATTTGGAATAAGATGCTATTTTAATATTCTCAATCTGTTAGTCTGGAATTAGATGCTAGCCCATTGCTTTTCAGTCTGAGTATTTTCTGTAGTCTGAGTTTAGGCCCAGTTTTATTCTCTTGGGCACTCAGTGGAAGCAAAGACTGGTAGACTTTCACTAGCTATAGGGACTTCAGTTTTTCCCACTGAATGATAAAGTGGGAAAATCTGCAAGAGTACAAAAATGATAAATATTTAATTGTATGTTTTTCTTTTTGAAAACAAAAATGTTTTCTTATTTTTGTTTTACTTATCAGTATTATACATAAAGATATATTTTTCCTTCAAAAGATCAAAGTTGTTTCCATTTTAAAACAAAGTGTTCATTTTAAACTCTGTAATGATGTGTAACAGAAATATACACATATACATTAACTTCAACTTTTCTAATAACTATGTAACAATTCACTTTTAGTTGCTGAGCACATCTTCTTATTTGTAGAATGAAGCAATCAATTCAGCTATTCTATCATTTTGATTAAAATTATGAAACACCCTTAAATTGATAGTTATATGAAAAATACAGCGTTTTTATTATCAATTTTACATAATGCTTGCAGCATCTATTCATTCACTAAATGTAAAAATATTTATAGTCTTCTAAGTTTTTAACAGGTAATACTATGATAATATATATTTGAAGTATCATGATAATTTATAAGGATGTGGTTGGACGCAGTGACTCATGCCTGTAATACCAGCACTTTGGGAGGTCAAGGCAGGCAGATCACTTGAGGTCAGGAGTTCAAAGCCAGCCTGACCAACGTGGTGAAATCCCATCTGTATTAAAAATACAAAAATTAGCCAGGCGTGGTGGCACATGCCTATAATCCCAGCTACTTGGGAGGTTGAGGTATGAGAATCACTTGAACCCTGGAGGCCAAGGTTACAGTGATCCAAGATCATGCCACTGCACTCCAACCTGGGTGACAGAGTGAGATTCTCCCTCAAAATTAAAAAAAAAATTATAAGGAGTATGGCATTTAATAACTTTATGTTTCACTCTAAATTAATAGGAAAATACTGGATTGATCCAAATCTTGGCTGTCCTTCAGATGCCATTGAGGTTTTCTGCAATTTCAGTGCTGGTGGCCAGACATGCTTACCTCCTGTTTCTGTAACAAAGGTATGTTACTGAATTGTAGAACATATGTTGTTATGTTGCACAGTATCAGTGAAAAATTATTTTTAAAATTCTATCACTTTAAATTATTATGAATTTTAAGAATGAAAGCAAAGATTAATTCTCTACCATGTATGACAAATAAAGTGTTATTTTTTAAAACTAGTCACAGTAAATCTTGATATTTTGTGTCTTTTTATGATTTGGCTTAGTTTGGCTTACTCTACTGATCATGTTTTTTTAATTCCTTTTAAATTGTGCAACATATGGTATGTTTTTATGTGTGCACGCACATTAGCAATTTCCTAAACAGCTGTAGTGTTTGTAACCAGTAATCCATTTCCTGAAGTTTTGCTGAAAATTATATTGTTATCATTAAAAAAATTTTGCCACAAATCTTGCCATTTATGGTTATTAGGCACGCAATAACCTTTCTTAAACATCCACAGACTACTACTAAAAACTTCCTTCATGAATAATTCTATAAACCAAATGTTTAGAATGAATGCATGTTAGTTTGTTAAGCTAACATACATTATAACACTGGGAGTTATAACAAATACTTATAAAACTTAAATCCTAGCTGTACCTATAACATATATTGAAACCAAAATTATGTTTCTTTCTTTTTCTGATTAAACCAGCTTGATATATGATCTAGAATTTCTCATTGACAGAGAACTGATACATGTGCCTATTGTGTGCTTTGTTCATGAGAAAAAGCAGATAAAATTCAAACTCTTTAGCTGCTTATTATTGAATTGCCCTCTCCTCCTAAAACACCTCTCTTCATTAACCAGGGCATTCCATCGCTTTATCTTAAAGGCATTCATCATTATTACCCCTGAAATAGAAGAGGGAAGGATTCTTCGGTTCCTAGGGAATCCATGAACCTCTAATAAAGAGCAGGATGATAGCCCTATTTCCAAAATATCCCCATCATCCTCATTCCAGTGGAAGTTGGCCTAGGATTATCGTAGAAGGAAAGAAGATGGGGCTGTGTGAGCTGTGCAAAGGAAATAGGAGGAGTGGGAAAGCAGCACTCTAGTTCTTTCCATGACTGAATCACCTCTCCCATTTCTTCGATTCATAAACTCAACCCCAGGAAGACAAGAGAAATGCTGAGGTGAACAGTAGACTTGGAATCAGGGACTGGGTTCTAATCTCTATTCCTCTATTAACCTAGGGAATAAAACTGTGATCTGCCAGAGGGCCTGCTCTGTGCCAGGCACAATACTAGGTAAATTACATTTGTCATCTTTAATCCTCATAACAACCATGCCAGATGTTTGTTACTTTACTGACAGGGAATGTCACTTTACTGACAGGGAAACTAAGGCTCAGAAAGCTTAAATATTTTTGCAAGTTTCTAATTCTGATCTGTAAAATGAAGGAACTGGATTACTTAAATTCTAATTTTCCTTATTATCTTTCCATGTGTATGCCCTTCTTTTGCCTTTCCTCTCATTTTGATTTTTTTTCTTTCTGTTTTTCTTTTTGTTGTTATTTTTTTCTTCTACATTACCTCATAATTGATATTTTTCTGACTTTATGCTTGGAAGTTAGTATAAATTCCTCAGTAGGAACCATTTCTGTTCACTTACATTATGACCATATCCCTCCTTGAATAATGCTAAAATAATAGTAGTAATATCTAGAGTTGTAGGAAAATCTGCCTTCCTATTCAAGCTTAGGAAACCTGCAGTCAGTTTTCTTAAGTCTGATATTGTCCTATATTGTTCACTCTATTTGTTAATACTTGTTTATGCATTCATTCATTCAATAAATTTTTACTGATGATTCACTGTGTGACTGAAACTACATGCTAGCAACACAAAGAATAGAATTCTGTCCTTGTCCTTTAAGGTTCTGAAAGTTAAAATTACTCAACTAAATTATTGTTACAACTTGTAACTCATCTTTGGAAACTCTCACAAAAAAAATCTCAAAGGCAGAGACAGAATTTCAGATTTTTATTAAAAAAAGTATAAAAGCATTAACCAAAAGCAAATTATTACTACATTTTAAGTAATGTGAAAATTATTTTTATTGTATTAATATTATATGTAGTAGCCTGATGGTATGCTGAAGCCAGTTCATACAGGCTCAGGAAAGCCAATTATTTACATTTCTTCCCATTGCCATGTTCAGTGACATCACCTTGGTAGCCTGAATTCAGCCATGATGGGAGTGTTTCTACCATAGGAGTCAGGAAATACTATAAATCAGGTATTTTTTTCCGCAAGAGCCAGTGGTTAAACATTTACCAGCACACCATTGACTGGCGCTTCAGTTCCAAGGAAAGGAGCTTTCTTGAGGCTGCATCTGAATAACTTTCCTCAAGTTTTCCTGAACTGTTAGGTTTCTCAATTGCCACGTGTTATAACCTTCATATTGTTTCTATGGCATTAGTTGGAGTTTGGAGTTGGCAAAGTCCAGATGAACTTCCTTCACTTACTGAGTTCAGAAGCCACCCATATCATCACCATTCACTGTCTAAACACTCCGAGGTGGACAAGCACACAAACAAGTGGCCCAGGATTGCCTATTGGTTTCAAGGGATGGAATGGCCAGATTTTTAAAGTAAATACTCTACTTGAACCTAAAGTGCTTTCAGATGACTGCAAGGTAAGGAAATGGCACTTTTAGAATTGTTGAATACAACTAATTTAAAATTGATAAAACCATAAATTAGAAAAATTAGAGTAAGTCTTTAATTACAAACTGCAGATACAGAAGGGTAGTAAGTTTTAATGTGCCTGACTTGTAACTGCATTTTTCAGAATCATATCATACCTTATCAACTTGCATCATACCAGTTGGTCTTAGATTTTTACATGCAAAACAGGTGTTACTACGTAAATTTAATTTTTATTCCCTATATGAAATAATTATACCTGGATGGATGGATGGACAGATAGATGGTAGTTAGATGGATAGATAGATAGATGATAAATAGTCAGTGCATTTGAATAAATATTTTCATGTGTTTTCACTGCTATAACTCTACATCTCATTATTGCATAAAAAGCAAGTTATAGAGGCAGGTAAGTTTTATTTCATTCTGTCAATCCCTATACCTGTTACCAAATATGGGTATAATTACATATCGACTGGCCCCACCAGTCAGTATTTGAACTGTAGCCTATTTTTTTCCATTGAAATTTAATAATGAAGCCAGGCATCATGGCTTATGCCTGTAATCCCAGCACTTTGGGAGGCCAAGGCAGTCAGATCACTTGAGGTCAAGAATTCAAGACCAGCCTGGCCTACATGGTAAAACCCCATCTCTACTAAAAATACAAAAATTAGCTGGGCATGGTTGGTGGTGGGTACTTGTGATCCCAGCTACTTAGGAGACTGAGGCAGGAGAATTGCTTGAACCCAGGAGACGGAGGTTGCAGTGAGCCAAGATCGCACCACTGCATTCCAGCCTGGGTGACAGAGTGAGACTGTGTCTCAAAATAAATTAATTAAACAAATAAATAATGGGGCAGGCAGTGTGGGGCACGCCTCTAGTCCCAGTACTTAGGGAGGCTGAGGTGGGTGGTTCACTTGAGGCCAAAAGTATGAGACCAGCCTGGCCAACATGGAGAAACTCTATCTCTACTAAAAATACAAAAATTAGCCAGGCATGGTAGCACACGCCTATAATCCCAGCTACTTGGGAGGCTGAGACACAAGGATCACTTGAAACCGGGAGGCAGAGGCTGCAGTGAGCTGAGATTGTGCCACTGCACTCCAGTCTGGGCAACAGAGCAAAACTCTGTCTCAAAAAATAATAATAATAATTAAATAATGGATATTATGAAAAATCTATAATTTTAAAACACTATTTCTTAGAGCAGGTGTTTACAAACTGCATTCAACAGACCAAGTCTGTCCTTCCACCTGTTTTTGTGAATCAATTTTTATTGGAACACAGCCACCCTTAATTCATTTACTTATTATCTGTGGCTGTTACGACACTGCAGTGGCAGAGTTGAGTAGACGTGACAGAGACTGCAGGGCCCGCAAAATCTAAAATATTTACTATCTGGCTTTTTAGAGAAGAGTTTGCTGACCCCTGTTTTAAAGAATAGAGTTGTCCATGTTATGTATCTATCGTTAATTATTTTAAGTAGTTCATTTCCTGTCCTTCTGTACTGTCAAGCCCATGATTTAGTATCTCTTAACATTTCCAAGGTACTCTACTTTTTCATAACATTTTATTTCCAGAAAAATAGTGCTTGAAAAATCATAGGCAAATAGAGTATGTAGCTCTTATTATCCATATTTGAAGATATCAGTATCATCAACACATTTATTTAACTTGTACTGTCTGGCCCAGAAACATTCAGTGACTCACTACTACTCTGAGATGCAATCCAAACTTATCAACTCCATTCAGTGCTCACAACAACCAGCCCCCAACCTGTCTTTCTAGCTCAGCCTTTCACTGGCTGGCTGTTGTAAACTATAGCCAAACTCATCTGTTACAATAATAATAGTGTTGATAATATCAACAGCGCCTACTACTATTTATTAGGAGTTTTATTATATGTTAAGTGACGATGCATTACATAAATTATTTTATTTATAATAACATATTCTTTGTAAAGAATATATTATTGGTCCTAGTTTGTAGGTATGAAAGTAAAGGCCCAGAGAACTTGCTCAAAGTTATTTTGAGCAAAATAATGCAGCCAATTAGAGTAATTAAAGTAAAAATTTAGTTTTTAAGTTGTTTTAAATAAAAGTTAAATTTAAAAATTAAATAAAATTAAAGTAATGTAGCTAATTAGATAATCATAGTCATGAAGCTAACTAGAGGAGGAACAAGAAATCAATCCCAGGCATGTCGAACTTCAAACCCCAGGCCTCACTATACTGCTAGTGGCTTTTGATTGAAACTTTATTTAGTCTTCACAAGGCTGTGAGGTAGGTTTGTATTACTACCATTGTATATGTAGGGAAAGTGACAGTACCAGAATTTCTATCAAAATCTGTCCCAGGTCAAATCCGTTAATTTAAACACCATGCTAAGCTAATTTTCACAGCCAATTTCTACTTGCCCATTTGTTTTTTAGTTTTTTGTGGTTGTTGTGTGTGTGTATTTGTTTTTTAGTTTTTTGTGGTGGTGGTGGTTGTGTGCGTATTTATGTGTGTCTGTTTAACTTATGCCATTCATTTTTCTCTAGAATGACCTTCTATACCTCACAATCAAGTGGAAATTTTAGGCATACTTTAAAGCCCATCTATATTCCAAATTTTTTCATGAAGCTTTTCCTGAGTACTCTAGTTAGAAATGAGGAATTTAGTACTCGCTATTTACATTTTTTATATTGTACTTTCCATAGATGGTCTTTTTGTTGTTGTTAATTGTTTATGTTTTACTCTCTTCAACTAGATTTATAAGCCACTAGAATTCAGAAACCAGAACTAATTTAGTCATCTTTGTATTTCACAAGCAGTGCAAGAACACTGCGGATTATGTCTTATTCAGCTGTGCTAAATATACTTAGTATTCAATAAGTGTTGCTTAAAAGACTTGAATGAATCTAACAGTGCCTTTCACACAGAATTTTAGGTCTTGTTATCATACCAAGTTTATGACTTAGGCAAGTAACCTATTTTCAATGAGCTTCAATTGCCTTAGCTTTAAAATAAGGTTTGTAGCTTAAATAATCTCTGAAGTTCCTTCAAAATTTAAAATTTATATCATGATAATTCTGTGAATAAGTGAATTAGCTCCTAAATAACAGCTCCACAAAACTCATCAATTATGTTTCTCTATTGTGTCTGGTTGAATCTTAATGATAGGATATTTTATGATATATTTTTGTTCCATAGAATTTATTAGGAACAAAAGAGCATATAGTAATAAGAGAAACAGAAAGCCACGGAAGGAAGAGAAGAAAGAGGGAAACTGTATAAACAGACAGCTACAGAATGGGGGAGAAAAAGAAACCTAAAAGATGATTGCACATAATTATGATTTTAACTATTTCTGACTGATTCTGTTTATTTTCTACCTAAAATACAGAGGTTCAAATAGCTTGTTCTCTTTTATTAAAGAAAAATCCATCCTGAGGAATCAGTCCCAAATAAAGGAAGACAGAACAAGTGGTTACTACTCATACTAGGAATACTGCAGCCTTTTAATTCATATCTGGTTCAGTGATTCACAGACAACTGAAGCAGAAACCTAGCCTTAGCCTCTGGAAGTGAAAAATTAGAACACAATGCCATTCTAGAGACAGGAATAAGCCCAGGTTTTCAGTTAAATAAGAGTAATTTTACCATTTATTGAGCACTGTTCTAGGTGCTTTCTATTTATTATCTCTAATCGTTAAAACGAGTTCACATTATCTATGAAGGGCATTGTCTACTGAAAGTGACTGCTAATGAAATACATATGAAAGCATTTTGTTCTTATTTTGCAGATTCAAGATGGCAGCTGGCATAAGGCAACATTTCTTTTTAACACCCAGGAACCTAATCAGCTTCCAGTGATTGAAGTACAAAAACTTTCTCATCTCAAAACTGAACGAAAGTATTACATTGAAAGCAGTTCTGTATGCTTTCTGTAAAGTCTCTGAATTACTTCCAAATTCATGCTGTTGGTCAGGTAATTCCTGCAGAGAGAGAGATATAGACAGAAAGATGCTGTCATTATGAAATGCATGTAATAAAGCATTGGCTAAATCTTAAAGAATCTCAGGAAGAACAGACTTCCTCCTAAGAAGGAGAAAAGGCATTTTTAAAGGACTATGATTGATAAAGTATTTAATTCTTTTAAAAATTATATTGATCTCAGCTTTCTTAGAGAATTCCCTAGAACTAAAAATTTTTAAATATGGAATTCTTCAGGGTATCTTATATTTTTGACTGAGTGCATAGTACCCATTAGACAGCTGGAGATGCAGAGCACTATGGAGCAATACTGGCTAATGCTTCCAAACGTGCACTGCTTCTGTCTAAAAATTACAAGCCACAGTCTAATATGTCTTATTTTCCAAAACACTAAGCTGTATTCAGGTCCCCGATGGGCATATACATCTTAGCCGGTGATACACTACCTCTTACGTGTTGCCTCTTTGTGTTGCTTGGTGCTCTTTCTAAAACAAGGTGCTTATGGCTTTCATAGACTTTTTATTTCATTTTTCATCTTTGTCATTCTTTAAAAGTATATGTACTGGTTACATCAAGATATGTTTTGGTTGTTAGTACTTATTTTAATGTGTTTGGTCACACACTTAATAACAAGTAAAACTATTTATGTGAAGTCCTTGTTTTATTTTAAAATTCTTTTTGTGTATATGGAATCAAAGCCAGCACATTGTAACCTGTGCTTATACACAAAAGAATTGGGAGATTTCTTTGTTTTTGTTCTATTTTTTAAATTGTTGTAAAAATTATTATAGGCCAGCTACATTTAGTAGTAGGTTTGGGGTAGAGATTGGGGGTTGTGCCATACTGTTTTTAAAATTCATGATCATCTGGAATGATACTTTGTGTATATATATTTTGTAAAGTTTTAATTCAGCAAATTTTTTTTAATTGCTGCTGTTTTAAATTATAAAACTTTATATTTCTGCTTTTTAGAAATTATATGTTTTTATAGTATTCATTGATTTCTTTCATTGTACTTAAATTTAGTGTTAGTACTTAAAAAACTTTAATTTACCAGTCCTTAAAGCAACATCCAGGAAAAAAAGTCTTTTCCCATTTAAAATAGGCTCAGCCAGTTCAATGTTTCCTTGTTATCAGAGAAATATTAGTTCAATATTGAAAGAAAAATATTATACCTCTCGGTATCTAGAAAAGCTTGTTCATTCATTATAAATATATCTGTAGCCACAGCAAACCACACTTACCTATCTATAATAAAAATGTGCTTTAAATCATTTTGAGTGGTATTTGTTTTTCTTCTTTTGTTACAATATGCTTTTACTATATGTGATAGCCCCTCTGGCATAGCCTTTCTATGCTATGTATATTTATATTGTTAAGAAATATCTTTTAACAAAAGGATTATAGGACCTATTTCCATGACAAAATAAACTTTCACACATACGATCAAATGATTTTCAACAAGAGTGCCAATGCCATTCAATGGAGAAAGGACAGTTATTTCAACAAATGGTTCTGGGAAAACTGGATATCCACATGCAAAACAATGATGTTGAACCCTTACCTTATATTACATACAAAAAGTGATTCAAAATGGGAGCAAATATCTAAACAAAAGAGCAAAAACTATAAAACTCTTAGAAGAACACACAGGAGAAAATCCTTCATGACATTGGATTTGGCAATAATTTCTTGGAATGATATCAAAACATAGCAAGAGAAAAACATAGATAAATTGGACTCTCTCAATATTAAAAATTATCTGTGCATCGAAGAATACTATCAAGAAAATGAAGAAGCAGCCCAAGAAATATGATAAAATATTTGCAAATCATATATCTGATAAGGGATTAATATCTAGAATATATAAAGAACTCCAGTGGCTCAACAACAGAAGAACTAGCAGCCCAATTTAAAGAATGGGCAAAGGACTTAAATAAACATTTCTCCAAAGATATAGAAACGGCCAATGAATAAAAAGATGTTGGCTGGGCACAGCGGTTCATGCCTGTAATCCCAACATTTTGGGAGGCTGAGTTGGGAGGATTGCTTGAGTCCAGGAGTTCAAGACCAAACTGGGAAACATAGACATGATCTCTACAAAAAAAATTTCTAAAAATTAGTCAGGGATAGTGGCACACACGTGTAGTCCTAGCTATTTAAGAAACTGAGGTGGGAGGATCACTTGACCCCAGGAAGTTGAAGTTGTGGTGAGCCATGATCACACCACTGCATTCTAGCCTGGGTGACAGAGTGAGACACTGTCTCCAAAAACAAGAAGCAAAAAAGAAAAGAGAAGATGCCCCAAATCAATCGTCTGGGGAAATGTAAATCAAAACAAACCACCAGGAGATACAAATTCTGTGGTATAAGGCAAAAATATGCTGGTCTTTATCCCTGTTTCCTGGCACAGGGGTCCTGAGACTCCTGGAATTTTCTAAGTGAGAGGAGTGTCTTCTGTTATTTATAATGAGCCCTTTTCAATCACACCTGAGTTTATGTTAATAAGGTTTTTTAGAGTGGGGCCCCTTAAAAGCCTCAGGATGGAACTGGTCCCCAGAAAGACCAAGTAATTAGAGGGTTGAGACTTTCAGTCCCACTTACCGACCCCAGGGAAGAGGGGAGGGCAGGCCCTGGAGATGGAGCGCTGTAAAAACTGTTGAACAGTGAGATTTAGAAAGCTTTCAGTTTGGTGAACTCATTAACTTGCTGGGAAGCTGATTTGCCCAGTAGGGCATGGAAGCTCTGCTCTACGCTCCCCATACTTTTTGCCCTGTGCATCTCTTCCAGTGCGCTGTTCCTAAGTTATAATAAGCTAGTAAACATAAGTGAAGTGTTTCCCTGAGTTCTATAAGCCATTCTAGCAAACTATTGAACATGAGGAGGGACATCATGGAAACCTACCATTTGAAGTTGGTTGGTTAGAATTATGGATGGCCTGGGACTTGCAATTGGCATCTGAAGTGGGGAAAGAACCCATTAATCTGTAGAATCTGGTACTAACTTCAGGCAGTGTCAGAATTGACTAATTGTTGGACATCCAAACTGGTGTCTGAAGAATTTGAGAATTGGTTGTTAGTGTTGGAAAACACCCCAGAACTTTACACCCATTAGGATGGCCATTTTAAAACTAAAAGGAAAATAACAAGTGTTCTCAAAGATGTGGAAATTGAAAGCCTTGTGCATAACTTGTGAGAATGTAAAATGGTACAACTATTGCACAAAATAGTTTGGTGGTTACTTAAATAAGGGGTGTGTGTATTTATGTATATGTATATATCTATGTGTATGTATATATATAGCTTTATATACATATAAAGCTAAATATAGAATTACCATATCATCCAGCACTTCTCCTACATCTAGGTATATACCCAAAAGAATTGAAAGCAGGAATTCAAATAAATATTTGTATATCAATGTTTATGGGAAGCATTATTACAATAGCCAAAAGGGATAAACAACCCAAATGTTAATAAAAAAATGAATAGGTAAACAAAATGTGGTATATACATACAATGGAATGTTATTCAGCCTTCAAATGGAATGAAATTCTGTTTTATGTTACAACATGGATGAACCTTGAAAATATTATGCTAAGTTAAATAAACCAGACACAAAAGGACAAATAGTGTATGATTCCACTTATATGAGGTACCAAGAATAGACAAATTCCTACAGACAGAAAGTATAATAGAGGTTACCAGAGGCCAGAGGAGGTGGGAATGAGGTGGAAACTATCCCTAATTTTTTTTTGAGACAGAGTCCCACTCTGTCACCCAGGCTGGAATGCAGTGGCAAGATCTCAGCTCACTGCAACCTCTGCCTCCGGGGTCAAGCGATTCTCCTGCCTCAGGTGTGACTGGGACTACAGGTGTGCGCCGTGACACTGGCTAATTTTTGTATTTTTAATAGAAATGGGGTTTCACCATGTTGGCCAGGCTGGTCTCGAACTCCTGACCTCAAGTGATCCATCCGCCTGGGCCTCCCAAAGTGCTGGGATTACAGACATGAGCCACCACGCCCGGTGAACTATCCATTTTTTAATGAGTACAGAGTTTCTGTTTGGAATGACAGTACTTTGGAGATAGATAGTGATGGTGGTTGCATAACAATGTTAATGTACTTACTGCTACTGAGTAATACACTTTTAAATAATTAAAACAGTCCATTTTATGTTATGCATATTTGACCACAATTTTTAAAAATAGGGCCTTGGCAAAGATGTCTGTTTTTTCATTTGAAAAAGATAAAAATGTTTTTAAAAAGGAGCACAAAAGTTGAGTGTAAATTAAAGAAACCATATCCCATCATCTAGTGTCAGTCTACATGCTATACAACCTGTTCCCCAAAAAATAATAACTTAGTTTGGACTTAAATGATTTTTCTAGAGATCATTTAAGAAACATGTAGAGGAAGAAATGCCTTGCTTTATGTTTTAAGTGTGTTCCTGAAATATCAAATTTTAAGCAAATTTCAATCAACGTAATCATAGGCAGTATAGTAGTTAAGTGTGCTCTGAGGATTCACTGTGTGATTTGGGGTATATCATGGTAGATTCATTGTCTCAGTTTCTTCGCTGTAAAATAAGGATAATACAAATACTTATTTGGTTGTTGACTGGATTCAAAAATGGAGAAATGCTTAAAACAGTGTCTGTCACAAAGTAATCGTCATAAACATTAGTGGCTGCTATTTATTGCCGTCATCATCATCATCATCATTGTTAAAGATTTAATAGTTCTACGATCATTATTACCAAAGAAGTTTGTGCTAAATCCCTTAATAAAATTATTCATCTGTTTTAAAGCCATGCTATCCCCATAATTTGTTTTATATAGATTTTTATATATTATAAAAATTAATTATTAAATATAAAGACTTTAAAAATGAAATGCAACAGAGGATATATATAATTAAGAAGGTGGTTTGCTTTTCTCCCCATTTTAATGTATTAATATAGAAATTACAGTGGTTATTACAAAGTAAATATCATGGATGTTTTCTGTAATGTGAAACCATAGCAAAAGGACTTAGAAGTAGAAAACATGAATTAAGTTTCAACTCTCCCACTTACTGGTTTGCAGTACTTGGATAAATCACTAATTCTCTGTTATTGTCTTATTGGAATAGATAGAGACAGTAGGTAGGTTTATAGAGTTGTTTGTTTGTTTGTTTGTTTTGTCTCTATTGGGAATTTTTTCTGGTCTGCTTGTCCTATCAATTAAATAAGAGAAGTGTGTTAAAATCTCCAACCGTGACTGTGGGTTTGCCTGTTTCTCCTTTTGTTTCTCATTTTTCTTGCTTATACATGTAATTAGCTGCATTCAAATTCACAGTTGATATATCCTGCAGTGTTCTGGCCAATGTTTAACACCCAGCTCACTAAGAGGGAAGAAAGAGACAATCTCTAATTTGTTAGCATTTGCCCATTTCCATGGTGTAAATACTTGTACCATAGCTGATTTCAAGTTACAAGTATATTACTGAACATGAAAATAGGAAGAGATAACACATTAGGTTTAACAAGCTAATCCAAGTTGACTTTAGCCCACCATTGGTATGTCATCCTGTTAGAATGATTACTCTATCATTATGAAATATCCCTTTTATCTATAGGACTGCTTATTACCTTAATGTCTACTTTTTCTATTAGTATATTTATACCAGCTTTCTTTTGGTTAGTGTCTGCATGACATATCTTTGTCCTTTCATTTTTAACTTTTCTGCATCCTTTTCTTTACTGTGTTTCTTATAAGCAGCATGTTGTTGCATCTTTGTTTTTAATCCACGTTGGCAACTTTAGACTTAATTAGAGTATTTGGTCTGTTTACATTTAATGTAATTACTGTTACATTTGCACTTAAACCTGTTACTATTATTTTGTATTTATCTCATCTCTAATTGGTTTCCTTTTTCCTCCTTTCTTGCCCTCCTTTTGATTGGTAAAATATTTTTATTCTGTGTTTCCTCTTTTAGCTACTAGGCATACGTTATTTTTATTCTTTTAGTGGCTACCCTAGAGACAACAGTGCCTACCTTCATATCCTTGACTTTGTAGAAGCTATATAAATTAGTACTTTTCAGCTGGGTGCGGTGGCTCATGCCTGTAATCCCAGCACTTTGGGAGGCCGAGGCAGGTGGATCATTTGAGGTTAGGAGTTCAAGACTAGCCTGGCCAACATGGTAAAACCCTGTCTCTGCTAAAACAAACAACAAAAAAAATTAGCCAGGTGTGGTGGTACATGCCTATAATCCCAGCTACTTGGGAGCTGAGGCAGGAGAATTGCTTGAACTCAGGAGGTGGAGGTTGCAGTGAGCCGAGATTGTACCACTGCATTCCAGACCAGGTGATGCAGTGAGACTCTTCAGACAATACAAGCTGAGATTATGACACTGCACTCCAGCCCAGGTGACAGAGTGAGACTCTCTCAAAAAAAAAATTAGTCACTTTTCAGACAATATAAGAATATTACTACACTTTAATTCCATTTATCTCTTCTTGACATTTTGTAGTATTACTCTCGTGTATTTTTATTATACATGTATTTAAAACCCTAAGTATTTTAAACTGATTGTTCATTTAGTTTTTTCTGCCTATTTATCATTTTCTATGCTTTTCTTTTTTGTTGTTTTAAAAAATATTTATTGATATGTAACAGTTGTACATATTTTGGAGATACATGTAATATTTGGGGAATACATATAATATTTTGATATGTGTTTACAGTGTGTAATGATCAAATTAGGGTAATAAAAATATCACCTCAAACATTTATTTTTCCTTTGTGTTAGAAACTACTATTTTTAGTTATTTGAGGAACTTCTATATTGTTTTCCACAATGGCTATCCTACTTTATATTCCCACCAACAATGTATGAGCATTCCCCTTTCTCTTCGTCTCCTTGCCATCATTTATTTCTTTTTTATAACCATTCTAAATGGGATAAGATGATGTCTCATTGCAGTTTTGTTATGCATTTCCCTGATGATCAATGATGTTGAGAATTTTTTTATATACCTATTGGCCTTTTGTATATCTTTAATTATTTTTCTTCTTTTTACTTTGTAAAGACTTTCCAGACCCTTTGTATATCTTTAGAGAAATATCTATTCAGATCTTTTGCTTAATTTTAATAGGATTATTGAGTTTTTTGCTATTGAGTTTTCAAGTGCCTTAAATATTCTGGTTATTAGTCCCTTGTTAGTCGGATAATTTTCAAGTGTTTTCTCTCATTCTGTGGGTTGTCTCTTCACTTTTTGTTGATTGTTTCCTTTGCTGCACAGAAACTTTTAGGCTTGATGTAATCCCATCTGTGTATTTTTTAATTGTATTATTATTATCTGCCGTTGAGTTGTTTGAATCCCCTATATAATCTGGTTATTAGTCTCTTCTTAGATGGATAATTTTCAAATATTTTCTCCCATTTTGTAAGTTGTCTCTTCACTTTTTGTTGATTGTTTTCTTTACTGCATGGAAGCTTTTAGGCTTGATGTAATCCTATCTGTGTACTTTTGCTTTGTTACCTGTGCTTTTGAGGTCTTACTCCAAAAATCTATGCTTTTCTTTCCTTCATTACCATGCTTTCCGCTGGGATAATTTGCCTTCTGGTAGAGAACCGCCTTAAGTATTTCTTTTAATGTGAATCTGCTGGTAAAAAATGATCATTTTTTGTCTGAAAATTATTTCCCTTGTCTATGGGACATTTTTACTGGGTATAGAATTGCAGATTGTCATTTATTTTCTTTTAAAGATGTTATTGTATTGTCTTCTAGCTTCCATCATTTCTGTTTAAATATCAGCTTAAAGTTTTATTTATTTATTTTATTTTTCTTTTTGAGACAGTCTCATTCTGTCATCCAGACTGGAGTGCAATGACATGATCTCAGCTCACTGCAACCTCCACCTCCTGGGTTCAAGCAATTCTCCTGCCTCAGCCTCCCAAGTAGCTGGGATTACAGGTGTCCACCACCAAGCCTGGCTAATTTTTGTATTTTTAGTAGAGACGGGGCTTTGCCATGTTGGCCAGACTGGTCTTGAACTCCTGACCTCAGATGATCTACCTGCCTCAGCCTGCCAAAGTGCTGGGATTACAGATGTGAGCCACTGTACCCAGCCAGAAATTGCAATTTTTCAATTCTAATGTTTTCATGTCATCTTTTATGGAAATCTTCCATCCTATTCATAATTTTTGAGCATAATGTTCACAATTTATTTAAGGTCTGCATTTGATTATTCCAACATCTGCATGTCCTAAAGGACTACTTATATTGTCTATTTTTTCCTTTTAGTTTCCAGTCACTTGATTTTTGTCTTCTGACATATTTAATAATTTTTTGTTAAGTGTAAGATATATGTACAAAAAATTGCAGAAGCTCTGAGTGACAATAAATCCTTCCCAAGAGGATTTAATTCCCTTTTGGCAGACAGTTGGATCCAATCAGTGATTTAGATAGTTCAAGACTGGACTTTAGGCCTTCAGAGAGCTGCTCTATTTCTGGTTTTATGGGGGGTAGCCCTTCAGGTCTCTCAACTGAATGCCTTGGATGGTTACAAAGACCTTGTTATCAAAAAAGTGCTGTAGAAGGTCCAGTTTACCTCAGTGTACTTCCTTCTTCATTACTAATCCTCTAGCCCTGGTTGCTTTGGATGATCTTTGATGCTGTCAAACATTTATTTTTTATATTTATTCAGATTTTATAGTTGTTCTTAGCAGCAGATTTAGTCTAGTATGAGCAGTTCCATCATAACTAGAAGCAGAAATTTCCTTATCTATAAAATGGGAGAATAATTCCTGCTGTTTATTCCATTTTTAGTGGTCACTGTAGGGATTACAATAATTCTAATTTAGTACAATCTATTTAGAGCACATACTGAATTACTTTGAAAAAAAGTATGCTTGAACCTTGTATACTTGGAATAGTATGCTTCTACTAAATCCCTTCAACCTTGTGCGATTATTGTCATATATAGTACATCCATATATGTTATGAATCCAACAATATGAGGTTATAGTTTTTAAACATGTATGTATTTTTGAATTATGAGAAGGAAACATCACTATGTAAAGTTTGGAAAAGTACAATAATTTTTAGTTCTTTTTCATATAGAAGAGCATAAATTGAACTTCAGTTTTCGCAAAACCTAGATCTTCCCCTGTGTTTCACCGTGAATGAAACACAAATGTAGTTCTTTTCATGGGAAGGAAAAAGGGCTTTTTTGCATGCTTATTTAATGATTTTGTAATTAACAAAGAGGAGGATTGCTTCTAGTGGCACAGAAACAACCTGAGCAGTAGGAACATGGTGTTTGGTAGGACACACTTTGGCAGAGCTCATGTCCTGACCAAAATGTAAGAGTTTGGCTCTCCCACACAAGAATGGCAGGTTTTGTAGTTTCAAAAATAAGTGTAAGCTAAGCCTTCAATGTATGTCCTATTGGGTATAACTTTTTCCTCATTACCTATATATTCATTGGCTATGACAGGTATGATGAAGTTGTTGTCACCTAAGCCTGGGTACACAATTGTGCAATCTGTGTTCTTTGGATTCAGAGTCCTGGCATTGTTTAAAGCCAAGTTAGAAAAATGATACCTCTTTAGAGATGAGCAACTGATGGGAAATCTGAGCTATCATCTTGGCTGTGCCTAGCAGTAGAATTTTAGAACTGCACACAAGTACAAAACATAACCTCAGTAACAATCCATTAAAAAGAGTTGAATTTTATTAGGTATCTAGTTCAGGACAGATTTACAGTTGAATTGCAAGAAAACTTTTCACTTCCTTTTTTTCTTTTTTTTTTTTTTTTTGAGACAGACTCTTGCTCTGTCACCCAGCAGTGGTGTGATCTTGGCTCACTGCAACCACTGCCTCCCGGGTTCAAGTGATTCACCTGCCTCAGCCTCCTGAGTAGCTGGGATTACAGATGCTCACCACCACACCCAGCTAATTTTTGTATTTTTAGTATTTTTGCATTTTTGGTGTAGTTTTCACTACATTGGCCAGGCTGTTCTCGAACTCCTAAACTCAGGTGACCCACCCACCTCTGCTCCCCAAAGTGCTGGGATTGCAGGCATGAGCCACAGCGCCCGGCAAACTTTTAGTTCTTGAAGCAAACAGTTGAAACCCAGTTTTGTGAAAAGGACATTCCTCATGAAGTGATAAGGATCTTCCTCAACTACTAGTAAATAAAAACCTTATTTAAACTTTATTGCTTTTACATTTAATTTTTTCACTTGAACATTTTCAGTGTATAAAAGAGGTTCTCATTTAACCAGTAATACAAATACTAAGACGCTATATAAAACAATCACAGTTAAAATAATTTTTGTTCCCAAATGTTTCCCACAGAATTCAATATATTCCAAAAAATACTATGTAGTTTTCTTTCAGGTCTTTATACAATGAAAAAACAACTTTGTAGAAAACTTTAAATTGGTAGACATTAGCAAGTTTTTTGTTTGATAGTTGGAAATGAGAAAACAAATGAAATGAAACAAGTGAAATTAATGTTAATAATATACATAATATAATCAAAATAATATCACTTCAACATGTAATCAGTATAAAAGTGTTATTGAGATGATTTACATTCGTTTTTTAAATATACTAGGTCTTTGAAATCCAATGTATATTTTACATTTACAGCATATCTCAATTTAGATAACCCCATTTCTAGTGCTCAGTAGTCACTGTGGCTAATGGCTACCATATTGCAAAGTGCAGTTTTAATGCCTTCACCTAATAGTTCCCTACGTTGGCTATACATCAAAAGTACCACCCAGAGACACTTGTTAAAAATATAAATTTCCCAGCAACTCTCTCCATTTTGTTAAATACCTCTAGGGAGAGACCCAGAGATCTGTTTCTGATTAAGTACACCAGGTGATACTGATGCAACAGTCTGTGGACAAGCATCTGCAGTTTCTGCATTGCCTCAAAGTTGTGAATATAATAAAACATTTAGGCATCCTGGAAAAATTTGAGTAGTGTCATGGGAAGCCCAGAAGAGTGGACGAGCCTCATGGTAGAAAGCTGCTTGTGTTACAATCTGGGCTCTACTAGCCCCGGTTGGCCCTCCTATGAAGAGCATATGCCTCTCAGGTTAACTTCCAGTACTCCCATATTGCCATCCCATTTCCAAGAGCTGCTGTCTTCTGTGGTAATCATCTGGACTTTGGGTAGAAGGAAGAAGAGAACTGTTCTAAACCAGCCTGTATGCACAGTTACCAGCTTTTCTGATGTTCTTCTGCCTCCTTGGACACTTGCTGGGCTGGCTTTGTGTTTTTATAACCAACTGGAGTCAAGGTAGGCCATGATCCACCTAAGCTAACATAGGGTAGAAAAGGGAACAATCAGAAATTCTATCCTTTCATTCCACCCCTACCTCCATTAGTGTCCCTCTTTGTCCCTTCAGGCTTTCCTTTCCCACCACAATGGACCCAACTCCCTTTCACCTCCTAGGGTTTTCAGAGTTTCCCAGTTAGGCTCATAATTTATCCCCCCCCCATATATGTGGCATCTTCAGGAATGGATTTGGAGACTCCAGGAGACAATAGCTTTGTTGGTTTGCTAGCTTTTCAAAAACTGGAAGTACTAGATTGAACTTTTTATTTAGCAATACTGTATGGTAAGGAATATGTGAGATTATTTGAGGGGTGTCCCAAATAGCCTTTCTTCTGGTCTTCCCACTCAAAAGAATGACCAGAAGAGTTACAATCCCAGTCCTATGCTTTTGATCCTCTCTTTCAAATATGAATTACAACTATGCCTGCTAATACTCTCAGAGGAATAGGAGATTACCAGAGAAAATATAACATCTGAGGAGTGTAATTCTAAAAGAATTTTTTTTAACTAGATAATTTATACTGGAGGGACAGAATTAATGGACAAAAAACTAAAGAATTTTAAATGAGTTAAAGGTTGGGAATGGTAGCTCATGCCTGTAATCCCAGCATGCTAGGAGGTCGAGGTGGGTGGATCACCTGAGGTCAGGAGTTTGAGACCACCATGGCTAACATGGTGAAACTCCGTCTCTACTAAAAATACAAAAATTAGCTGGGCGTGGTGGTGGGCGCCTGTAATCCCAGCTATTGGGGAGGCTGAGGCAGGAGAATCACTTGAACCTGGGAGGCAGATGTTGCAGTGAGCCAAGATGACACCATTGCTCTCCAGCCTGGGTGACCAGAGTGAGCCTCCATCTCAAAAAAATTAATAAGATAAAATGAGTTAAAGGAATACGTTCGGAGAGATAAAGAGGGATATTAGAAATATGAAGCAATAATAAGCTAGAGACAATGGTTATGAAAAACATAGTAACTGAAATGAACTTAGTAGATATAGGTTGACTAACAGATTGCATAGCATCAAATACCAAAATAGTAAGGTAGAAATTAAAATTACTTGGAGAACTCTCCCAGAAAGTCATCTGGAAGCAATAAAGAAATGGAAAATGTAGTCCGGGTACGACGGCTCACACCTGTAATCCTAGTACTGTGGAAGGCCGAGGTGGGCAGATCACGAGGTCTGGAGTTCAAGATCAGCCTGACCGACATAGTGAAACCCCCGTCTCTACTAAAAGTACAAAAAATTAGCCAGGCGTGGTGGCGTGCCTGTAGTCCCAGCTACTCAGGAAGCTGAAGCAGGAGAATGGCTTGAACCCGGAGGTAGACGTTGCAGTGAGCCAAGATTGTGCCACTGCACTACAGCCTGGGTGATGGAGTGAGACTCCAAAAGAAAAAAAAAAAAGAGATGAGAAACATAAAAGTTAAAATATATGCAGTAAACTCTGATAACAATACCTAACCACCTTACAAGAAAAAAGAAATACAGATAAATATCCTTCATAGACATAGATGAAAACTCCTAAACAAAATATAAGTTAATTGAATCCAATTATATAGAGATAGTATAAAACGTGAGTTTATTAAGGTTGCAGGATATGAAATCAAAATACAAAAATAAATTGTATTTCTGCATCCTAGCAATGGAAAATCCAAATTGAAATTAAACAATTTCATTCAAAATCACTTCAAGGCCGGTGCCGTGGCTCATGCCTGTAATCCCAGCACTTTGGGAAGCTGAGGTGGGGGGATCCCTTGAGCCCAGGAGTTTGAAACCACCCTGGGCAACATGGTGAAACCCCATCTCTACAAAAAGTACCAAAAAAAATTTAGCTAGGCATGGTGGCATGCACCTGTGGTCCCAGCTACTGGGGAGGTTGAGGTGGGAGAATAGCTTGAACCCAGAAGGTCAAGGCTGCAGTGAGCCATGATTGTGCCATGGCACTGCACCCTAGGTGGCAGAGAAAGACCCTGTCTCAATTTTTAAAAAAAAATCACATCAAGAATAAAATGCTTAGGAATGAATTTAGAAAAAGATATGTAAAAACTTGCACACTAAGGCCAGGCTCAGTGGCTCACACCTGTAATCCCAGCACTTTGGGAGGTCAAGATGGGAGGATCACAAGGTCAGAAGTTCAAGACCAGCCTGGCCAACATGGTGAAACCCCATCTCTACTAAAAGTACAAAAATTAGTTGGGCGTGGTGGTGGGCGCCTGTAATTCCAGCTACTCAGGAGGCTGAGGCAAGAGAATCCCTTGATCCTGGGAGGCAGAGTTTGCAGTGAGCCAAGACCAGGCCATTGCACTACAGCCTGTATGACAGTAGAAGACTCTGTCTCAAAAAAAAAAAAAAAACACTTGTACACTGAAAACTACAAAGCATTGTTAAGTGAAGTTAAAGACAATCTAAATGGATGATATTTCATTTTCATGGATAAGACACAATGTTAAGATGACAATCCTCCCCACACTTATCTGTATATTCCACACAATCCCTATCAAAATCCCAAGTTCTTTTGTAGAAATTTACAAGCTGACACTAAATTTATACAGAGATGCAAACAACCAAGAATAGCCAACACAATATTAAAAAGAAGAGAAAGTTGCTAGCCAGGTACAGTGGTACATGCCTGTCATCCCAGCTACTCGGGAGGCTGAGGCAGGAGAATTGCTTGAACCTGGGAGGCAGAGGTTGCAGTGAGCCAAGATTGTGCCACCGCACTCTGGCCTGAACAAAAAGAGTAAGAAGGAGCAGGACGTGGGGATGGGGGAGGAGAAAGGGGGACGGGGAGGAGGAGGAAGAAGGAAGAAAAGAAGAAAGGAAGAAGAAGAAGAAATAGAAGAAGGAGAAGAAGAAGAGGAAGAAGAGGAGGAAGAAGAGGAGGAGGAAGAGGAAGAGGAAGAAGAAGACATGGAAGTGGAGGAGGAGGAGGAGAAAGTTTGATTTACTATAAAGTTATAATAAGAGAGTGTGGTATTGGTGTAAAGATACACATATAGATCAATGAAACAGAATATAAGGTCCAGAAATAAATCCTTATCTTTATTGTCAATTGATTTTTTTTTTTAATACCAAGGAAATTCAAGGAAAAAGAATAGTCTTCAACAAATGGTGACTGGACAATAAGATATCCACGTGTAGAAACTTAAACCATTACCTTGTCCATCCATATGCTTAGTTCTACCACATGTGGGTTCCACCAACTTTGGAAATTTGATCCACAGTTGGTGGAACACAGATGTGGAACTGTGGATGCAGATGGCAGATTGTAGGACTTGAGCATTAATTGGATCTGTGGTGGTCCTGTAACCAATCCCCTACAGATACAGAGGGATGACTCTAGATACAAAAACCAACTCAAAATGGATCATAGACCTAAATGTAAAAGCTAAAACTATGAAACTTCTAGAAAATATAGGAGAAAACCTTTGCAACCTTGGGCTAGGCAAAAAGTTATTAGTGTGACACAAAAAGCACCATTCATTTAAAAATTGAGGGGCCGGGTGCAGTGGCTCACACCTGTAATCCCAGCACTTTGAGAGGCCAAGGTGGGTGGATCACCTGATGTCAGGAGTCTGAGACCAGCCTGACCAACATGGTGAAACTCCATCTCTACCAAAAATACAAAAAAATTAGCCAGGTTTGGTGGTGCGTGCTTGTAGTCCCAGCTACTTGGGAGGCTGAGGCAGGAGAATCGCTTGAACTGGTGGGGTAGAGGTTGCAGTGAGCAGAGATCGCACCATTGCATTCCAGCCTGGGTGACAAGAGCGAGATTCTGCCTCAAAAAATAAAAATAGATAAACTGGATTTAATTGAAGTGTAAAACTTTTGCTCTTCTAAAGACACAACTAAGAAAAGGAAAAGCCACAGACTGGGAGAAAATATTTCCAAACCATACAAGGAATTCGTATTAATTATGTATTCATTTGTATCAATTATCCAGAAATTTGGCAGTTTAAAACAGGAAACATTTATCCTCTCACACACTCTCTGAATGTCTGGAATCTGGGTGCAGCTATTGGCCAGAGCTGCAGTCATGTAAAGCTGAACTAGGACTAGAGAATCTTCCTCCAAACTTATATGCTGTTGACAAGCTGAACATTGCTTGCCGGTTATTGGCCACTGCATTAGTTTGCCAAGGCCACTATAATGAAATAGCACAGACTGAGTGGCTTAAATTTATTTTCTTACAATTCTAGATGCTACAACTCCAAGGTAAGTTGTCACCAGTCTTGTTTTTCTCTGGGGCCTCTCTTGCTGGAATGCAGGTGGCCACCTCACTGTATCATCATAGTCTTTTCTCTCTGCAGACGTCCCTGGTGTCTCTTTTTGTGTCTAAATTTCCTCTTCTTATAAAGATATCAGTCAGATCAGATTAGGGCCCACCCTAATGGTCTCATTTTAATGAAATCACCTTTAATGGTCCTATCTCCAAATACAGCCACAGTCTGAGGTATTGGGTATTATGGATTTAACACACGAATTTGAGGGGACACAAATTTAGCCTGTAAGAGCCAGTAACTTCGGCCCGCTGCCACATGGGCCTCTTGGTACTCACAATCTGGCAGCTTGCTTCCCCCAGAGTGAATGATCTAGGAAGGAGAATAAAAGAACAAGAGCCTAAGAAGGAAACCACAGCCTTTTTTCAAACCTAATCTCAGAGGTAACACTTCTGTATGCTATCAGTAACTCAGACTAATCCTGGGATGTTGCGGCAGTCTACACCTTGGTCTGAACACGTGAACATGGGGGCGAGGTGGGAACGGGTGATCATTAAACATATCAGTGCTTGTCTACCACAAACCTATATATCCATAATATATGAAGAACTACAATTTGATTAAAGACGTCAATTAAAAATGTGCAAAAAATAATTTGAATAAACATTTCATTAAAGAAAACATATAAATGGCCAGTTGGCACATGATAAAATGTTCAACATCATTAGTCATTAAAGAAATGCAAATTAGACCGGGCGCAGTGGCTCACGCCTGTAATCCCAGCACTTTGGGAGGCCGAGGCGGGCGGATCACAAGGTCAAAAGATCGAGACCATCCTGGCCAACATTGTAAAACCCCGTCTCTACTAAAAGCACAAAAAATTAGCCGGGCGTGGTGGTGCGTGCCTGTAGTCCCAGCTACTCGGGAGGCTGAGGCAGTAGAATTGCTTGAAACTGGAAAACGGAAGTCGCAGTGAGCCGGGATCGCGCCACTGCACTCCAGCCTGGCGATAGAGCAAGACTCTGTCTAAAAAAAAAAAAAAAGAAATGCAAATTAAATTCACAACATCTAAAATCAAATAACTGATAATACTAAGTATTGGCAGGATGTAGAGAAACGGGAACCCTAAGCCAGTAGGAATGTACAATGGTATAGCTACTTTGGAAAACAGCGGGCATTTCTTTAAAAATTAACATACTTGTATGGCCAGCAATTCCACTTCTAGGTATTTACTTAAGGGAAATGTAAAGATGTCCACATAAAGACTTGTAAATGAATGTGGAAGCAGAATTATTCATAACAGCCCAAACTGGAAACAATCCAAATGCCCACCAACTGGTACATACATGAAAAAACGTGCCACATTCATACACTGCAATGTTATTCAGCAATATCGGACGTTAGACACTTCATCTATGATGTTCTCTGAGAGAATCTGGCAGAATGCTGGGAATGGGGAACAGCCTGACGTAGGCTGTTACTGAGAGAGAATGGAAAAAAAAGTTTATGCCCTCTTTCCTACTTGAAACCCATCAGGATTCCCAGTTATATATTGAGTTCGTGTCCGTCGCTGATAGTTGATTCCCATGTATACTCTCATAATCTTCGCAATGACACTAGGAGATCTGTATTACTAATACCATGGTCCTTAATTTACAGCCTTAAGAAACTACAGCTTGGAAAGGTGTAGCATCAGGTGTCCTTCACTTTCATTCAAGATTGGATTTAATCGTTAACAGATTAGGGTGGGTTTTCCCATTTCCAGAGTCTAAGGGTTTTACTTCTCTCCCTCCGCCAGGCTCCTCTACTCTTCACACCCAGTAGGGCGTGAAAGGTGGCCTAGGGTGTGGCCCAGGAAGTTTCCCTAGAGGAATGGTGGGGCGGAACCCAGGCGGGAGGCGGGAATCCCAGCGGGCAAACCAGGCAGTTTACTCCGGTTTCCCCGAATAATCTGGCAGGTCCGCCGCAGAGCCGTAAAGAGCTCTACAAGTCGTGAAGTGGCGAGGCGCAAAAGCGTTGCTTTACGGCGATTCGAGTCGTCGCGTCCCGCAGGCTATTCCGGGCTTTTGGCTGCTTGTCTGCGCACGTGGGCCGTTGTAGGTATTCCGGCCGGTAATTCCTCCTGTTGGTGTGCAGCAGCCACACTGAAGGACAGAGTGGCAGCAGAGGCCAAGGATCGTGAGTTGATGGAGTTTGCTGCTGAAAATGAAGGGAAGTCTGGGGGAGGCCTCCAAAGTGTAGCTGAGGGGGTGCGGCTAAGTCCGGAGTCTGGTAGGGAGGGAGTCAGGGACTTAGCAGGGGCGGAGGAGGCCGGCGGCGGAGAGGAGGGGAAAGGACTGACAGGGATGAAGAAGATAAGAGATGGAGAGGAAGGAAGTGGACAAAGGCCAGAGGAAATACCGATGGACCTAACGGTAGTGAAGGAGGAAATTATGGACTGGCCAGATACCGCAGGCAGGTTGGCTGACCAATGGGTAAAACAGGAGGTGGAGGATAGGCCTGAGGTGAAGGATGAGAACGCAGGCGTATTGGAGGTGAAGCAGGAGACGGATAGTAGTTTGGTGGTAAAAGAAGAGACGGTGGATGACCCAGAGGTAAAGGAAGAGAAGGTGAAGGAAGAGGTAATGGACTGGCCAGAAGTGAAGGAAGAGAAGGATAACTTGCAGATAAAACGGGAGGAGAAGTTTGTTAGTCAGTGCATAAAAGAGGAGATGATAGACGGAGAGTGTGTAAAAGAAGAGAAGAAAGAAGCCGTGGATGATACGAAGGTGAAAGAAGAGCCTCCAATAAACCACCCGGTGGGCTGCAAGCGGAAACTAGCCATGTCAAGGTAGGGCAGGAGGAATTTCATTTGGGGAAATAAAGCTGTTGCGTCCTCATGTCTAGAGAGAAAGGAAAAACCACACTATCAGCAGAAGGTGAAATAATGAAAACTAAGCACAAGTTTGGGTTTCTGGAGTCAGTCTGGGTTCGTGGGGGGTGGGTTGGGAAGTGGAGGGTGTTGTAGATGAAAACATAACAAATTCAGTGAAAATATATGAAATTGGTAGTGTCCATTGGGTAATGGTCAAGTTAGGAAAGTGAACATTCTGGGGACCAGAAGATCGTTTGGAACTGGATTTGGCTTGACTTAATATGCTCTTTACTCAGTATTCCTTTGAGAAAGAATAGGGATGAGAAAGTCTAATACATCCAACAATGACAAAGTGGATTAAGTTAAAATTAGGAAAAAATACACTTGACCTCAATTATCAAGCTTCTGTATGGCTATTGTGAATATTTATTGCTTTTGATTTAATTTCCTTGGTGTGTGGATCGTGTGACAAAGGAAATAAGAGTGATCAGATTCTTGGGAATATTAACATCTAGAGCTCAGTCGTCTAAATAGAAGTAACTGTAGTTTGGTTATCAGTATCCCAAAAGCCTAGAAGAGTAGTTGAGGACAGGTGGTGGGTTACATGGGATTTTTAGATTATTTTGATGCACATTCTGGATTAGGTGTGGAGTTCAGGAAAAAAGATGTTACTGCTACTCTCTAAATTTGATTTGGCCTTATATTCTTTTTCTAACGTGTGTGCTTTAAAAATATCTAAACATAGCTCATGGATTGGTCTTCTGGATTCACAAACATACAACAATCATTACCACATTTCCCGGAATCACAAGTTAAAATATCAGTGAATAATCTCATTATCTGATTATAGTAAAAAAAAAAAAAAAGAAGTCAAAAGCTAGATGGGTTTTAAAGATTTTAATACATTTTCCTGAGTTACATATCACTAGCAACATTGGAAATGTAGTTGTTTGGGGGAAAGGTTTCATAGAGAAAAGAATTTTGAAATGATGTTCAACAGCTGTCAAATATTTTATTAGAGTTGTCACTACATTTATAAATTGATTAGGACATTCTAAGTTTATAAATAACTAGAATTAATATTTGATAATTTAATGTTACACGTGGGCTTTTGTAGGTGTGAAACATGTGGTACAGAAGAAGCAAAGTACAGATGTCCACGTTGTATGCGGTATTCGTGCAGGTATACATGTAACTTCCTACCTTTTAACCTGTATCTGTACCTTTCTTACCCTAAAGTATAAAAGTGCTTCCTTCCCCTTTGTCTCCTCAGTTTGCCCTGTGTAAAGAAACACAAAACAGAACTGACATGTAATGGAGTTCGAGATAAAACTGCATACATTTCAATACAACAGTTTACTGAAATGAATCTCCTAAGTGGTAAGCCACTTTATGCATAGCAAATTGATGCTCCCTGGCCATTGGTATATGTCATTTATTTATTCTTCTGTTTTGAAATTTTTAGATTATCGATTTTTGGAAGATGTGGCAAGAACAGCAGACCATATTTCTAGAGATGCTTTTTTGAAAAGACCAATAAGCAATAAACATGTAAGACTTTTTCTAATTCCTTCCAGTTAGAAGTCCTTCCAATCAATTAGATTTTTTTTTTTAAACTTACCAAATATATTAAGTGGCTACTATGATGTAGGGCTATTCTGATTACATAAGGATGTGACTGTGACCAAAACAAAGTCCTTCCCTTCATGGAGTTGTATTTAGTGGGAGATACGGGAGATGAGTAGAGGAACAAATATAATTTCAGATAGAATTAAGTTCATATAGAAATAAAGAAGGCTCAAGAGATGAAAGGGAGAATGAAAATGGTCTTTGTCGGGGAGAGATTGTCAGGGTACTATTTTTAATATGAAAGGGAGAATGAAAATGGTCTTTGTGGGGGAGAGATTGTCAGGTACTATTTTTAATACAGTGGTCAGGAGAAGCTTCTCTAAGAGATGATATGTAAGCAGTGATCTGAATGATGAGAAAGAGGCTGTCATGTGAACATTTGGAGGAAGATTATTAGAGGCAAAAGTAAAAGGAAAGACCTGAGTCAGAAACAAGGATGTTGTGTTTGAGGAATTAAAATATGGGCAGGGTGATTGAAGCACAGTGAGTAAGGAGGAGAGTATTAAACACGAAATTAGAGAAACTGGTGAGGAGTTGGGTGCATTGATTCATTCCTGTAATCCAAACGCTTTGGGAGACTGAGGCCAGAACATTGCTTGAGTCCAGGAGTTCGAGACCAGCCTGGGCAATATGGTGAAAAACCTGTCTCTATAAAAAAAAAATAAAAAATTAGCCAGGCATGATGGTGTGCCCCTGTAGCAACTTGGGAAGCTGAGGTGGGGGGATCACATGAGCCCAGGAAGGTCAAGGCTACAGTGAGCTGTGATTGCACCACTGCACCCCTGTCTGGGCAGCAGAGTGAAACTCTGTCTCAAAAGAAAAAGAAAGAAGAAAAAGAAACTGGTGAGGGTTTCTAATTCTAAGTGCAAATGGAAACCATGGAAAGAGTTTGAACATAAATTTGCCTTTTGAAAAACCACTCTTGCTGCCTTGTGGACTTTCGGGGGAGGCAAGAGTGGAAGATTGGAAGCAGGGAGACCATTTATGTAGCTCTTCCCATGATCCTTGTGAGATAATAGTGGCTTGGGTATACTGTTAGAATTATTGGGAGGGGACTCGATTCTGATTTTGAAGGAAGAGCTAAGACTTGCTATTCTAATACACTTAGTTTTCATACTCTTGCATTCCCTTTTTCATTCCTTAAATACTATGCGAAAGTAAAGCTTACATATTTGGAATGTTTGGCAACTGGTGTTGTAGAAATTCATTCATGGTGTGATTAAATCATATCCTGGAATTGTGTTCATTTTAGTATTGGAGTTGCAGAATTTTAATACCTTTTAAACACCTTATTTTATTGGTATTGGCATTTTTTATTGGTATTAGATTACACATATCTGAAAGAAAACTATACAGCAACTGTTATTTTTCCTCAAACTTAATTAGGCATAATTAAAATTCTAAAGGTAAATTACTTTAAAACTTTTCTTAAATTGTAAAATACAGCATGTATATTTTTTAAAAAAATACAAAATGGAAATACATGGTATAATGAATAATTATAAAATGAACATTCATGTAACTGCCACCCAAGCCTAGAATTAGAACATTACTGGCTTCCCAGAAGTTCCATGCCACCCTCTTATGCCCTTCCCTGATCTTTATGTGTGTGAAGATGTTTTTCTAGGGTTTATACCTGAGAATAGAATTGCTTTGTTGTGTGGTATGCATATCTTCAGTTTGCCTAGATGTTACCAAAACATTTTCCAAAGTGATATATTAGTTTACACTCTCACCAGTAGTGTATAAATGTAACTATTGTCATATTCACACCAATACTTAAATTGGTAAGACTTTAAAAATTTTTGTCAATCTGTTGGCTATGTAATTTTATTATGGTTTTCAATGTGCAGTTCTCTAATTCCTGATGAGATTGAACACCTTTCAAATACTTTATTGGCCATTTGGATTTCCTCTTTTCTGGAGTGCCAGTTCAAGTCTTTTGCTCATCTTTTCACTGGTCAACTTTATTTTTCTACTGGTTTGTGAGAATTTTTGGTATTTCTTGGATGCTAGTCCAAGTTGGTTGTATGTTATAAATACCTTCTTCTAGTCTGTCTTGTCTTTTCATTCTATAGCGTCTTGTGGTTAACGGATGTTCTTAATCTGAATGTAGTCAAATTTATCATTTGTTTCCTTTATAGTTAGTAACTTTACATGTTTATAACGAAATCCTTCTCTACCTTGAAGTTAGGAAGTTATTCCCTCATAATTATTGCCGAAAAGCTTTATACTGTTGCATTTTATACTTATGTCTTTAACTGGAATTGATTTTTGTTATCATGTACAGAGAAGGTCCCATTTAATTTTTCATATAGATAATCCACTTTTCCCAGCACCATTTATTGGAAAGTTCATCCTTTCCCTACTGCTCTGTAGGACCACCGTTGTTATATATCAGCATCCGTATATGCTTGGGTTATTTTGTGGACTTGTCTTTTCCATTCCATTGACCTACTGGTCTATCCTGCACCAATACTACACTCTCTCAGTTATTTTAGTTTTTTACTGAAACTTATCTGATTAAGGCCTCCCACTTCCTTTTTTCTAGCGTTTGGCTATTCATTGCTGTTTGCAAGGCAAAATAATTGCATATCTAAGCAAAGGATAGCCCATAGTTATAGCTGCTAATGGACTTTTTTTCTTTTTTCCTCTATTTCAGTGTAACCGTACAAGTTCCCTAGGTTGCTCTAAAAGTAGTGATTGTTTCTGGTTCACCCTTTTCCTAAAGGTATATTAGGAGGATTGGTCACTGCTATTATAATTATTTATAATAATCAGTACCATTACCGAAACCAAAGTCCTCTAAGTTAGAAAATTACATGTAATTTCTTCAGACAGTTTCCTGCTTAGCCAGTGATAGCTGACCCATTCTTTCCCTTGGCTAATGACTTGATTCTGACTCTTTACATTGCAAATTCTAGATCCCTATTCATTTAACAAAAAACTTGCATTTATACTTTGCCTTTTCTTTGAGTGATCTTTCTTCTTCCTTGACTTAATAAAAATCTGGTATTACTTCCTTCATAACTCTGGAATTCTCCAGTTTAGCTTAATCAACCCACGTGGTCAATGTAGTCACACATGTCAGAGCAAGAATGTTCTCATATCCCATTTTGTGCTTCCCACAACAGTGGCTACTTTAAGCTAGGCCTTGTACTAGGCAGTGCCATGGCTCTTCCCTTGAGTGAGCTGTCTAGTAATAAAATCAGGGATACATACAGCTAACTGGTAAAACCATCAGTAAAAGCATTCAAGAATTGTGTAGGTAGCCCCTATGATTGCCAAATGACCTGTTTGTTTGTTTGTTTGTTTGTTTTAATCTCCATTAAATTATTCTTTGGCTCGTAGCACATATGGTTAAAAGCACAAGCTCTGGAATTAGACCTGGGTTGAATACAGGTTCTATCTCTCTGGGATAGCTGTGTGATGTTGGTATCTCACTAATTTTTATTGCTAAAATGGAGATGATAATACCTATTCTGATAGTATCATTGTGAAGATTATATGAGATTACTTCTTAGAGCTGTTGTTAACACTTAGGTTCTTAGTAAATATTAACTATTATTGAACATTGTTTTACTCACTTTTTAAATTTAAAGCATTTAAAAATTATTTGTCTGTTTGGTTTTGGTTGGTAGATGTACTTTATGAAAAATCGTGCCCGAAGGCAAGGTATTAACTTAAAACTTCTACCCAATGGATTCACCAAGAGGAAGGAGAATTCAACATTTTTTGATAAGAAGTAAGTTTCTAACTTTTTAGTATATCAGGTGTTCTGATTTGATCAGGATCCCTGTTTAAGGTTTGGTTGCTATAGAGCATTGCTACCCCAAGTGTGATTCTGTAAACTCTTTGTTATTGGTCCATGACAAGATAACTGTAGTAATTGTATGTCATGTAACTCTAATAAAAATTTGGGTTTGCAGAGTGTGTGTGTCTGTGTGTGTGTCTGTGTGTGTATGTGTGTGTTTATATCATTTGAGAAGCTTCTCAAACATTAATGTGCCTATTGGTCACCTAGGCATGTTGTTAAATATGCTTGTTGTGATTTTTCAGTAGGCCTGGGTTGAAGTTTGATATTGTGCATTTCTAACAAGCTCCTCAGTGATGCTGTTTCTTTGAGAAACGTATTTTGAGTAGCAGCACCCTAGAACACTCTCATACATTAGAAATAAACTGTTTCTTTGAGACCTAAGATGCCAAGAAAGTATTTCAGGGGCTTCCAGGACAAAACTGCAAGTAAAAGCAGGACTCCTGTACTGTTTTAATCAAGGCAGCTCTGCTTTTATATTCTTTCTGCATTGGGTTTCAAATAAGATTTCATTTAAAAGCTGTCAATGGAGAAGAAGGGGACTTTGAACTCTTTTAGGTATGGATAATGTAACAGAGATTAGTTTGCTGCTGTCTGTAAATGTTGGGTTGAAAAGGCCCCAAGAATACAGAGGAGAATAGGATCCCAAAGTACTTTAAGTAGCTAACTAAATTATTAGATAATACCTTTCAGAAGTCAAGATTTTTTATTTAGAATTTTTTAAAACCCAAGGGAGTCCCTCCTTTTTCAGCCTCTCAGTAACTGTGGGGCCTTGAACAAATCACCTTCCTTTCCCTGGGCCTCAGCTGTATGTTGTGGAGAGTTGGGCCAAGTAAACTCAAAGGTGCCTTTCCAGTTGTACTCTTCCATACATTGAAAAGACAGAGCCATGAGAATTTTCATTATTCCAGTAAAACTTCTACTTTTTCTGCTGTTAACATAATTAGAAGATGACTTTGTCCATTTATTTTGTATAAGACATAAATATTTGTAAAAATGGTTTTTTGTTTTTCCTGGTTGTCTTCCAAAAGTAGAGTAATGCTGAGGCAGGTAGATCCCTTGAGGCCAGGAGTTTGAGACCAGCCTGGGCAACATGGTGAAACCTCATGTTTACTAAAAATAGAAAAATTAGCTAGGTGCAGTGCCACCCACCTGTGGTCCCAGCTACTCTGGAGGCTGAAGTGGGAGGATCACTTGAGCACAGGAGGCGGAGATTGCAGTGAGTTGATATCATGCCACTGCACTCCAGTTGGGTGACAGAATGAGGCCCTGTCTTAAAAAAAGAAGTTTTGTCTTGTTTATCAAATGTGAGATGATTTCTTAGTGCATTTTGAAACTGACGTATTTAGCAATTGACATAATTTGAAGTTTATGGTAACTGGTTAGGGCCATCTCAAATACAAAATGTTTTCCTGTTTTTTGAAAGAAACCATTCAGAATGATTGTAATCAGAGATTATTCTCAGTAATGAAAAGCAGATGGCCTCAAGTATAACATTTTTGTGTCTCTAGATACATGAATGTATATGGGAAGTTTTACCAAGAATATTACACTCAGTGTATTTTCCAGGTTTAGTATATTTTTGGTTGTTTTGAAACTCCCCAGGTCTCTGAAATGGCAAATCAGATTCTTCTTGCATTAGTCTTTTGGTCATAAATTTATAGAGATTTGGGATTGGTTTTCTACATTTTTAGTGTTTCCCAGGAGGAGGTTAGCAACAGAGTGTGTAATAGGCTTAGAATCCATTTCTTAGTCTTTCACCATCTGCAAAATGGAGCTCACGATAGCTACCCTGTAGAGTTATGGCCTTTTAGTGTATTAATTCACATAGGCAGTAACTGGCATGTGGGAAGGAATCAGTTTATAGTAGCTATTACATAAATAATACATCTGTATCATTAAACAATTTAAAGGAAGAATTCTACCTGTAATTCCACTGTCTGGAGGTGACCACTAATAAAAGTTTGTAATGTTTCCTTCTAATCGTGTTTTCTCTTTCATTCATCTAAAAAAGTAAAACACAATATAAAATACTTAAATAAAACTACATAAAGTAACTTGACTCTGCCCAAGTTAAACATTAATTTTTTATTGAGAAATGCACATCATTTTTTCCTGCAGCTAGATTTTCCATATAGCAATACATATTCCACCTTTGACTATATCCTATTTTATTTAATTATTCTCATGTTCATGAACATTTTAATTTATGTCTGTTTTTAATTATTATAAATAACACTGTACTAAACAGCCTTGAACAAATTGTTTTGTGTGTTTACCTGACTTTCTGTAGGATCAATTCATAGAAAGCATAATTACTGGATTAAAAAGTACAACGTATTTAAACTTTTGAGAGAAACTCTACTTTGTCTCCATAAAACATTACCACTTTGTACTTTCATCAAAAAAGTATGAGTGCTTGTTTTAGTTATACCTTAACTTTAGTTTAATATTATCAAACTTTTTTGTGGGCAGCTTTATTAGAGAGGTTGAGCTCTTGGATTTTTAATTTCTTGTTAAGACATTGCCAGATGGCCACTGCAGGAGGCAGAATCACCACCATTTGAGAACCCCTGATTTAGATGAATACAGAAGACATACTTATTGAATCTATAGTTTAAATTTTTTCTTGGTCTAGATAATTAATATAATGTAGATAGAATCAGGATTCTGGTGTCTTATATTTCACCTTTAAGAGGAAAAAATGAAAAAAAGACATTTAGAAGTACCTTGTTTGGGATACTATGTCTTATCAGCTATGCACATGAAAATGAGCAGGGTTTTAGATGATTGCATTGGTATTTGCTGGAAAGAGGGAAGAGAGGAAATGAAATTTTTTCAAAGAATTCTGTTCAGCTCCCATGTCCCCAGTATTCTAAGAGACTAGTTTTCGATACTTTTTTTCTATTAACTTTCAAAAGTTGGTTATAGCTTTGACTCAGATAAATGTAACTTTGCATGTTGCCTCTACTGTTTGATGTACATTAGGTGACCTAGGGCAAGATTTGACTTACCAGGTTATTAAGAGGATTAAATGAAATATTAATAATAACTAAAGTGGTACCTGGCACATAGTAAATAATATACAGTGACATTGAAGATTTACATTCCCTTCACTGAAATCCTTAGGAATATGCCACATTTACTGTGTATTCCATTCACCCCTCATAGGTCTGAGACAACACTGTGTAATCAAACAGTACTATTTGTTCAGTGAAACATATAAATGTTTACCTTATAATGGGTAAATAATGACTGTAGACTGACTCAGGTTTTGCTGCTGAAAGCGTTAAAAATCTTTCAGTTTTGGAGATTTTGGAATTGTTGATGTGAGAAGTTGGTCGTGTACTAAGATTATTATTAATACTCCCTAGGTATTAAATTAATTGCTTGTTTAAGCAACTCGAGCTGCAATATAGTCAAAATCTCAAGTTGTTGTTGCTTAAAATTTGAATGTTTTAACTTTTGAGGGATCTGATTGAAGACTTTTGTACTGTTTTTGTAACTTTTCTATAAAGTCTACGTTTATTTAAAAAAAAAAAAGTTTTAAATTTAAAAGCCCACATATGAAGTATGATGAATGTGCCATTGTACCTGAATTAATCTGTTGAACTGTCAGCAGGTGATTGTAGCAGCTGGCTGGAATAGGTTCATTCTAATCCAGGCACCCTTTATGGCAGGCATTTTCACCAGTATGACTGAATCTCCTAAAATTATATGTGAATTTTTCCAAGAATAAGAACTGTAATTTTCACTGAATAGTCGAAGTATGGTGAAGTCAAAAATATATACAATGGGGATGAATTTTAGAGGACTAGTGAATTTGTAGGAGTATCATAGTAGGTAGCTATAATCAATAAAGTTAAGTTCAGGGAGGCTTATATAAGTTGATCCAAAGCAAGGTTGACATTCTCTGTTAAAAATAGAGGACCTTGATAAGGAAATGTTGGCTCTCCTGCTTATTTTGGAGCAGATCCCAAACTACTTTAAAATAGTGGCTTTTTCAGAGGTAATTCCTTTACCACAACTCTTTGTAGGGTCTATAACTTTTATGTTCACTTTCACCCAGTGCTAATCAAATCTGTTGAAAGAAATATGAAAGATATATATGAACAAAATGTAAGTTCTCCTGAATGACTTAAAAGATGTGAATAAATGGAAAAAAATGCCATGGTTTTAAAAAAACTCCATATTGTTTATTAAGTGATCTTTTAAGTCTGATGCCATCCTAATCAGAATATCAGTGGGATTTTGTTGGTTATTTATGTATTAAGAAGACAGTTCATAAATAACTGAAGTTTATTTTGAAGAATAACATGGCAGAGGTGCCTGGAAAAATCTGAAAAAAGAAAAATTATGAGGCTGGACTCATTAAAATTTATGAAGTTATAGTAGTTTTATGGTGTTGGCCTAGAAATCTGTTACTAGATCATAGAAAATAAACAGTATATTTGGTTCTCTGGCATATGATCAAAGTAACATTTCAAATTAATACAAATAATTATTTAATAAATAGAGTTGGAACAGCTTGCATTTGAGAGGAAACGTTGACTCTTTTACTAAATAATATTCAAATGAAATAAAAATACTGGAATATTTTCATAATCTTGAAGAGAAGAAACATCCCATCCGGAAACGAAAAGAAAAAGAATAACTAAATTTACATGGCGAAAGAAGACCATAATAAAGTGTAAAGACTGGACCAAAAAAATCTTTAACATATATGACACAGAAGGCTTATGCATTAGTAAGAAAAAAAAGACTAGCAACTAATTAGGAGGGGGGCAGAGGATAAGAATAGATGGTCATAGAAATGTATATATACATACATAGTATTTGGCTGATAAACATAATAATATCTAACGTAAACATAATAATATCTAACGTAAGGAAGGTATGGGTTAACCAGGCCATTTTCCTCTTCCATTGTTCTTGAGAGTTAAATTGGTACAGTGATTTTAGAAGGCAATTTGATAATGTTTCTCAGAATGTTATATATTTTGTTACATAAAATTATTACATCTTAAAATGTTATAAATAGGTGCTCAGGGAATTTAGCCTACAAACATATTTGTGGATGATCTACAAACTAGAAATATACCTACACATGTATCTATTGCAGTATTGTTTTTAGTAGTGTAAAAATTGGCACCAACCTAAAGTATCCTTCAGTATGGACTGAGTTAATAAATGGTGGCACCTTCATACAGTGGAATTCCATGCAGCCATTAAGCAGAACAATTAGACATAGAAGTACTGTCTTGGAATACTATCCATGACATGTTCAGTGAAAAAAAAAAAAGAATTGGAGTTTGAAACAATTGTCTGAAAGATAGGAAGCTCACTTTAAATTAGTGGTTCTAAAGCAAGATGCCATCTCTACAAAAAAATTTTAAAATTAGCCAGGTGTGGTGGTGAATGCTATGATTGCACCACTGCACTCCAGCCTGGACAACAGAGTGAGACCCTGTCTCTTTAAAAAAAATTTTTTTTAGGTAATAAATTAGTGATTCTTTGCCTCTGAACCCCTTTGGGAATCAGCTTCAATATCTGAGTTCTATTTGGCATATAATTTGTGTCTGTTAGATAGGAACAATTTCATAGATGAACCATGTTTTTTGTCCCCTCTGGTAGTAGAGTTTGGACTGAAGCTGTTAACCTTGATTAAGGACGTGTCAAAAAATAACTCTTAGAATCTTGCTGAACTTTCTTTAAGGGCATTACATGTTACTTCTAGCGCATTACATTACTCTACTCAGTTGTCTCCATGTATGTAACCATGGGAGAAATGTCTCTCTGATCTCTGTTTCTTTTTTTTTTTTCTGAGACGGAATCTCACTGTCGCCTAGGCTGGGGTGCAGTGGCACGATCTTGGCTCACTACAACTTCCGCCTCCGAGGTTCAAGCAATTCTACTGCCTCAGCCTCCTGAGTTGCTGGGACTACAGGTGCATGCCACCACGTCTGGCTAATTTTTTGTATTTTTAGTAGAGATGGGGTTTCACCGTGTTAGCCAGGATGGTCTCAATCTTCTGACTTTGTGATCCGCCCGCTTTGGCCTCCCAAAGTGCTGGAATTACAGGTGTGAGCCACCCCACCCAGCCCTGATCTCTGTTTCTTTTAATCAACTGTTGTTTTTTGCTGAAGCCAAACAAAATACGGTGGCTTCATATGCCAGCTCTGAATGTTTACTAGTTTTGTGGCTTTAACTCTGTATTTTTAGTTCATTTTCCTCATCAGTAATATGGACAAAAGTATAATCTACTTAAATATATACCAGTATTTTTGTTCCTTTTAAATATTTTTTTCAGACCTGCTTTTTAGGATCATTTTGTTCTCCTTTTTAAGATTTCTTTAGTGAGGGTCTTATAAAAATATGCTTTTTCAGTTTTTGTCTTAAAATATCTTTATTTCATCTTATTTTCTTACTTTTTTTTTGGTCTGGAGATAGGGTCTTTCTCTGTCACCCAGGCTGCAGTGCAGTGGCACTATCTTAGCTCACTGAAACCTCCACCTTCTGGGTTCAAAGATTCTCCTGCCTCAGTCTCCCGAGTAGCTGGGACTACAGGTGCCCACCACCATGCCCGGCTAGTATTTTTGTATTTTAGTACAGACGGGGTTTCACCATGTTGCCCAAGGTGGTATTGAACTCCTGAGCTCAGGCAATTCACCTGCCTCAGCCTCCCAAAGTGCTGGGATTGCAGGCATGTGCCACTGTGCCCGTTTGGTTTTCATTTTATAATGGAAATACAATACATACCAAAAAGTACACAAATCATTAATGTACCAAGATCAAAAACATTACCAGCACCCCAAAAGTCTTTACTGTCCCCCATGGGAATACCTACCACCTGCTCCTCCCAAGTTTACTATCTTCCCTAACTTTAAATTTTTTTTTTTTTTTGAGACAGAGTGTCACTCTGTTTACCAGGCAGTGGTGCAATCTCAGCTCACTGCAACCTCTGCCTCCCGGGTTCAAGCAGTTCTGCCTTAGCCTCCTGGGTAGCTAGGATTTCAGGCATATACCAACATGCCTAGCTAATTTTTGCATTTTGGTAGAGATGGGGTTTCATTGTGTTGGCCAGGCTGGTCTCGAACTCCTGATCTCATGATCCGCCCGCCTTGGCCTCCCAAAGTACTGGGATTACAGGCATGAGCCACTGCACCTGGCCTTTAACTTTCAATTTTATAGATTAGTTTTGCCTACTAAAGGTTTTTCCAATATTTTATTATGAAAAATTTGAAAAATAAAATTGAAAATTTGTAGTGAATACTCATATACCTATCACCTAAATTCTGTCATTAATATTTTACAATAATTGCTTTATCAGATATTTATCCGTCCATTAACCCATTTTATTTTTGGTACAATTCAGACTAAATGCAGTCATCCCTTTACTGGGCCCTGAATACTTAAGCATCGTTAACTAGAGTTCCATAGTTTGCATTTTTTTACTTTTGATGTAAAATTTACACACAATGAAATGTACAAATCTTAAGTATATACGTTTGCTGAGTTTTGACAAATACATGCACCTGTGTAATCCAGTCACTGTGAATAAATAGAACATTACCATCACCCCAGAAAGGTTTTTCTTGTAAGTTCCTCTCTTCCTTAAAGACAACCTGTCCTTTTTCCTCCTGTACATTTCTTTTGCCTGTTTTAAAATTTCATATAGTCAGACAGTTCACTCTTACTTTTGTTTTTTGTTTGTCTGTTTTTTACTTTTTAAAAAATAGAGTCAGGGTCTTGCTGTGTTGCTCAGGCTGGTCTTGAACTCCTGGCCTCAAGCAGTCCTCATACCATGGCCTCCCCAAGTGCTGGGATTATAGGCATGAGCCCCCACGCCCAGCCCCTTCTGAATGATAATTTAGCTTCATATGAAATATCTTAGTTTGGCATTTGTCTTAGAACTCAGTTCATTTATATAGTCCATCGTCTTCTCACTTCTTTTGCCACTCTTGAGAACACTATTTTCTTTTTTTTCTTTATTTAAAAAATTTTTTTTCTTTATTTTTATTTATTTTTTATTTTTTTATAAAGACAGGGTTTCACCATGTTGGTCAGGCTGGTCTTGAACTCCCGACCTCAGGTGATCTGCCCACCTTGGCCTCCAAAGTGCTTGGATTACAGGCATGAGCCACCACGCCCGGCCTTTTTTTTTTTTTTTTTCAAGAGATGGGGTCTCACTATGTTTCCCAGGCTGGAGTCCAGTGGCTGTTTACAGGCATAATCCCACTACTGATCACCACAGGATTTTTGACCTGGGCCAGTTCACCCCTCCTTAGGCAACCCGGTGTTCTGCTCCTGGAGGCAACCTGGTGGTCCCCCACTCCCGGGAGGTCACCATATTGATGCCGAACTTAATGTGGACACCCAGTCAGCATAGCGCGCTACAGCCCAGAACTCCTAGGCTCAAGTGATCCTCCCATCTCAGCCTCCCGAGTAGCTGGGACTATAGGCATGCACCACTGCAGCCGGCAACACTATTGTTTTATACATAGTCTTCCTTCTTTTCTTTTCTGATTGCTTTGAAAGTCTTCAGTTTTGTCTGTGGAGTTCTACAGTTTTTATGATGTGTCTCAGTGTGATTTCTTTTTATTTTTATTCCTTGAGATTTGTTGTGCTCTCTAAATATGATAATTCTGGAAAACTAATCAGTTGCCGTAACCTTTTTGTCTTTGCTGTGTTCTGAGTAACTGATTCTGCTATGTTGTCCAAGTCACTTTCTCTACTCAGTTGTCTTATTAATTATAGTTTTAGCCTGTGCACAGTTTTTTAGTTTTTTCCCCTGAAAGTTGTTTCTTTCCCAAATCTTTCCCTTCTTTTGGATAGAATTGTATTCCTTACTCATTCACATTACAAGCTTCTTTTTTTCCTTCAGTAATTTAAAACATTTATTAACTATATAAATAATCCCAGTATCTGAAGTTGTGTAAGTCTGGTACTCCTGTCTGCTCTTTCTGCTGACTCTTGATTATGGTATCTTGTTTTCTTTTTTTTTTTCCCTAATATGTTATTGTGAACTCATTTCCTAATGATATTACTCCTCTGGGCTTCAAACAGAAGATGGCATGCATGTGTTTATGTCAGATATTCATTGGCACCAGTCCAGGACCCTCTTTAATTTCTTAGCCTGAAGTTTCTCAGATTATACTAATAGATTATACTAATAATTTTAACCCAAAACTCATTTGAGGAAGCTATAGTTAGGCATTATCAATTGAAGCCTTCTCTCTCCATAGAACACCAAGCTGAGATCGATAAGTTTCCTAATTTCTCTTTGCTAGAGGGCAGGATTTTTCTAGTTCATCCTTTTCCTGTTTTTATGCAGTGTTCGCAGTTTGAGTTCTCCAGGTTGCCCAAGACCGTATCTAATGTCACTTAGTGGCTGTTGAAACAAAAGTTTCCTGGTACCAAGAATATCAAAGGCCTCTAGAATAGGTAGAGTTTCAGCTTTTCAGTATAGCTTTTAACTCGAGATTTCTCTTACTTGCTGATGAGCTCATTGTATTTGTTACATTTCTCCAAGATTTTTTTTTCTTTTTTTTAAGATGGAGTCTCTGTCGTCCAGGTTGGAATTCAGTGGTGCATTCTTGGCTCACTGCAACCTCCAACTCCCTGGTTCAAGTGATTCTCCTGCCTCAGCCTCCCGAGTAGGTGGGATTACAGGCACATGCCACCACGCCCAGCTAATTTTTGTATTTTTAGTAGAGACGGGGTTTCACCATGTTGGCCAGGATGGTCTCGATCTCCTGACCTAGTGATTTACCTGCCTTGGCGTCCCAAAGTGCTAGGATTACAGGTGTGAGCCACTGTGCCCGGCTCTCCAAGATTTCTTAATGTGTGCTGTTGGGGGATTTTTCAAGTTATCTCCTCTACCATGTTGCCCTAATTGTTTAAGTGTTAGGGCCAGGCATGGTGGCTCATGGCCTGTAATCCCAGCACTTTGGGAGGCTGTGGTGGGCAGATCACCTGAGGTCAGGAATCAAGACCAGCCTGGCTAACATGTAAAACCTTGTCTCTACTAAAAATACAAAAAGTAGCCAGGCGTGGTGGTGCACACCTATACTCCCATCTACTCGGTAGGCTGAGGTTGGAGAATTGCTTGAGCCTGGGAGATTGAAGCTACAGTGAGCCTATATCACGCCATTGCGCTTCAGCCGGGGTAACAGAGCCAGACCCTATCTCAAAAATAAAATAAAATATAAAAAATAAAATCATTGGTCCCAGTATAAAGGTAAGGATCTGGAAAGCATGATCACTGTTTGTTCAACTAGCAGTTCTACTTTTAGGAATTTGTCTGATAGAGATACCCATACATATGGTAAATGAAGTATGTACAAGGATATTCAGTACAGCATTGTCATACCAAGAGTAGTACACATCTAAATGTTCATGGATTGTAGACTGCTTAAATAAGTTTTAGTATGCCTTTACAATGGAAAAATAATGAGGCAAATTTAAATGTACTAATACTGAATGATCGCTGGAAATATTAAGTGAGTAAAGGTAGATGTAGAACCATGTTCATTGTATGCTACCATTGTATGAAAAATAAAATTTACATGCATATGGTTACATGCTTATATTATAAATTGGTAACTATAGTTACCTTCAAAGAAGGAAATTAGGTGGAGGGGGACAGGGATGGTAATTGTGTACCCTTTTGTACCTTATTTTTCTTTTTCTTTTTTTCTTCTTATCCTTTTGTACCTTTCTGAATTTTAGACTATGTGCATGTATTGTTAACTTTAAATAAATGAATTTTTAAAAATAATTTTAAGACACTGATAGATGTAGGCAGGATTATTATACATATTGGGTTGTAAATTTAATCTTTGAAAAGTATTCTGGTTTGGGCGTGGTAGCTCATACCTGTAATCCCTGCACTTTGGGAGGCCAAGGCGGGCAGATCACTTGAGCCCAGGAGTTCGAGGCCAGCCTGAGCAACATGTTCTAACCTCATCTCTACAAAAAATGTAAAAATAAACTGGGCATGGTAGGGCATGCCCGTAGTCCCAGCTTCTCAGGAGGGTAAAGTGGGAGGATCGCTTGAGCCTGGGAGTTGGAGGTTGCAGTGAGCAATATCACACCAGTGCACTTCAACGTGGGTGACAGAGGAAGACCCTGTCTCAAAAAAAAAAAAAGTATTCTGACTCTATAATAGGAAATTACATGTTTTTTATCTATGGCTGCCGCCACTGTTTTTCAGTTGTGTTTTATTGTTTCCTTATAGGAAGCCAGGGATATCAAACCTGTAGACTGTATTGGTTGTTCCTGGGTAACATGTCTGATCTGGTTGTTTGAGTCCCTCGTCATATTTTTCTGGCTCTTTTGGTCAGAGGTCAAGTGCAGAGGGAACGTACATGGACTTGTCAGTTAGAAAAATGAGTTGAACTGAGGGATCAATCCCTCCCCAGTATCTTTAGCTTCGTTCCAGGCTTGGACTCTTTTGTGTGGACTAACCACTCATTCATCAGATACGGATCCAATCTTTGACCTTCTTATCCCCCTATTTGTCTCCAGATGATATTGGTCCTCAGTTCTAAGCAATCCAGTTCTTCTACTTACCATTCTTCTACCACTAACAGCTTAGAACTAAAAGTCCTTAACTTTTCAATCCATCCTTTTGACCTAGGGTTCTTTAGCTCTGTGTATGTGTGTCTGTCTTACACTTTTTGTATGACGATAATAGAGGTGGGCCTATTACTAACAACAGTGAGAATTAATATTTAAGAGCTTCAAGTCTGTTTCAGAAGCTAGCCACTAGGTGTCCCTCTTGTAAAGAAATAAATAACCTTTTATGAATTCAAAAAATTACTTTTTGTTCTTTGGATAAAATTACATCATCCTAATTATAATGCAGTGATATACCCATTTACCCCTGTATAAATGTCAATAGCACGTTTTTCCTTAAACAGTTATGTGGTAATGTACTTCTAGAAGCACAGGACTTTTTTTTTTAACATGGTATCCTATAAATATAAGTAGTTTGTATTTTGCTGCAAATTGGCTTTAGAAAAGAGTAAAGGAAAATGAAATGATGGGTTTAGCAGTTGTGGTCATGGGAAGACAAGTGGATTTTGCTGTGAGCTTTGGGGGATTATATAATAGGTGCCCAGTACAGACTTGTCAACTGATTGAAATGTTTAGCTCTGTGGTTTCTCTGCCATAATAGCTTTGATATGGTTTGATGGAAGAATTTCAGAACAACAGCAAGGACTTAGAAAAACAGTGTGAAAGAATAGAATCCTAATGGTTCCCCAGTTGGGCCTTTACTTACTACAGCCATGCAGACAGTGGTAAGGGAGTTCTTGTGACATAGCATCACAGAGGGTGTAACTTTCCACAGCAGTAATTAGCCAGCATTCATGGAAATGGAAAGCCAAACACTTGATCATCTTGAGGTCCCTGAACTAATTCAGTTAAGGAAGGCTTTTCCCAGTCACCAAGTCGATGATATGCCTCTAAAATGTGTCCCTTTCTTACTCTTTCCTTGACTGCAGCATTTGTCAGCTGTAGTGTCCTATGCAGGCCATTCTTATCTCACTCTGGACTGTTGAGGAACCCCCTCTCCCTCCTGAGTTCAAGTGATTCTCCTGCCTCAGCCTCCTGAGTAGCTGAGATTACAGGCAAGCCCCACCACACCTGGCTAATTTTTGTATTTTTACTAGAGACAGGGTTTCACCATGTTGGCCAGGCTGGTCTGGAACTCCTGACCTCAGGTAATCCACCCATTTTGGCCTCCCAAAGTGCTGGATTACAGGCATGAGCCACCGTGCCTGGCCTTGAGACAGTCTTTCTCACTCTATCACCCAGGCTGGAGTGAGTGGCGCCATCTCAGCTCACTGCAGTCTCCACCTCCAGGGTTCAAACAATTCTCATGCGTCAGCCTCCTGAGGAGCTGGGACTATAGGTGTGCGCCACTCCTGGCTAATTTATATGTTTTTAGTAGAGCTGGGGTTTCACCATATTGGCCAGTCTTGTTTAACTCCTGACCTTAGGTGATCGGCCTGCGTCAGCCTCCCAAAGTGGTGGGATTACAGGTGTGAACCAGTGCACCCAGCCTGGCTATTAGATACACCTCTCTAAAGCTTTTTTTTTTATTATAATGGTCATGTACTCAGAATCCTTTTAAGCTTCTGTGCCCACAAGAGTTACTAGCTCAGAGATATCTCAATTGGTCCTAGGGAACATTGCCAATAGATGAAATTTGTCATCTTATTTTTTAGCCTTATACTGTCTGTACCACATTCTATAGTCTGAGGTTAACTCCTTCTTATCCCCCCTCATTTGAAGTTGCTACTTCCCAGGCAGTTGGAAATAATTCAAGTATTCCTCATTAAACAAAACAGAATAAATCTTCTTCATTGTATTTGCCTTTTAAAGGAGGAATGATAGTATAGTTAATGTTTCTTGAATGTTTATTTTTTATTAAACATAACAAAATTTAATCTTTGTTTGTAAGGAAGTTTTCTTGGCAAGTTACTTATTTCCCTGTGGCTATTGTCTTATCTGTAAGATGGAGACAGTAATAGTACCAGTTTTATACATAGTGGTTTTTAGTTTAGAGTGCATGTCAAAATTAACTGTGAGGCAATTTCAAAAGGCAGAAATGCAGATACCTGGGCTTGATCAGCAGAATGTCCTAATTTACAGAGTCTTAGGACATCTTTACTTCTTTTTTTGTTTTTGTTTTTGTTTTTTGAGGCAGAGTCTCAGTCTGTCGCCCAGGCTGGAGCACAGTGGCGCAATCTCAGCTCACTGCAGCCTCTGCCTCCTGGGTTCAAACAGTTTTTCTGCGTTAGCCTCCCAAGTAGCTGAGATTACAGGCAAGCCCCACCACACCTGGCTAATTTTTGTATTTTTAGTAAATACAGGGTTTCACCATGTTGGCCAGGCTGCTCTCGAACTCCTGACCTCAAGTGATCTGCCCGCCTCGACCTCCCAAAGTGCTGGATTACAGGTGTGAGCTACCGCACCTGGCCAAGGACATCTTTACTTCTAAAAAGCTCCAGATAATTCTGATGTTTATCTCTACCTGAAAAACACTGATCTCTGTGCCGATAAGTCACTGACCTTGTTCTCAATTAATTTAGTCAGTGGGGAGAGAAGACTGCAAACTCTTAAAACATAGTATAGTTAGTGCTGTGATGGAGTACTCATGGGGTGTGGTAGCACAGAGGAGGGCTCCCTGCCCTAGCCTTTGGAGAGAAGTGTTACTCACTGAGAGCAGGGAACAGGAAAGACTTCCTAGAGAAGAAAGAATTTGAACATGTTTTTAAAGGGTGAGGAATATTTTTTATGTCTAGGTTTTTATCTAGACGGAGGGAAAGATGGTTCTGGTGGTGAAAATATCAGATGCAGAAGTGTAGTGTAGCAAAGTTAGCACAGTGTAAGTAGTTTGGTGTGCCTAAAAGCTAGGGTGGGGTTGGTGAGTGACAGATGAGGCTGGAGAGAGGCCCATTCTGCCATGCCAGGGAGTTTAGGTAGAGTCATACTTTGAGCAGGAAATCTTCCTGTTCGTATGAGTGATCCATATCTGAATGTGAATCCTTATAGTCTCTCTCTACCTGATTTCCTAATGTATTCAACTAAAGGTTCCCAAGCTGTTCACCATTCTAAATCCTAGAATGTCTTTTTCTTTCATATTTTCTAGCCATCTGTGAAAGATAGCTCATCTTCTCTGTTATGTCTCTTTTGCCTAGGTTCCTATAGTACATGTTTTCTCCACAGTTAATATGGAACAGATGCTGGCATTTAGTGCTGGTATTCATTTTTGGTATGCATATAACTGCTCTCCTTTCTACTTTCTAGCATTTCTTAGTAGGGGCTCTATTGGCATTTTTGAATGGGACAGTTTTTTTTGTTGTGTGGGACTTTCCCATACATTATAGGAATTTCCCATTCCTTGTCCCCTACCTTCTAAATCCCTCAAATGCTCCCTAGTCTTGGAACAACCAAAATTGCCCAGCCATTTCCAAATGTCCCCATACTCCCAGCCACTCTCAATTGAGAACTGCTTAAGTACTCAAGTATTCATCAATTATTGGAAGTAAAAAGGTTCTTTTTCATTTCATTTCAGTCTTCACCTGCTATATTCATTTTCTTAACATACTTTCTACTAAAGCCAATACCACATAGTTAACCTGTTTCCTATTATTTTCATGAAGTAGTGGTACTAATTTTTAAAAAGACAAAAATATATAACTATTACTTTCCAAAGTATTTACATAATGATGTGAGACATAAAATTATGGTTTTCATTCTCCCAAATTATAGTCATTTTAATCTATACCAAGTAACTAAACAGATCCTTTGTATTCATGCTTCCAAAAAAACACTTATCATGGTACTAATCCTAATAAAATAGATTATTTTTATAAGGAATGATTCCATTTATTTTTGAGAGACTTTAAATTTTCATCTTGGAATACATTCTAAAAGATTAAATGCCTGTGAATGAGGGATTATGTAGATACTTTACAGATTTTGTGTTTTTCTTGAAAAGTTCAAAATTTGGTAGATTTTGTTTCAACTTTAAAATAATATTTTATAGCTGACAGTAGAACAAAATTTTTTGCTGAAATTTCATCAGGTATTATTTGCTGCTTCCAGATGTCATACCAGTTGACAGTTATAGTGTCTCTTCCTTTTCTGTTGCTTATAAATGAAAGAGAAACATAGAAGAAAACTTAATCCCTTGTATCAGTTAGGATGCTTTATATTGCATGAAATAGAATACCCAGTTTAAACAGATTTGAACTATATTAAAAGGACATTTTGGCTTTCATAACTAATGTTCAGAGGTAGATGGACTTCAGTAGATACAACAACTTGGTTTTGTCATCAAGGACCTTTTTACCCTCTTTTTTTTTTCTTCTGATGCTTCATTGTATCTTATATGGTGTCTGTAATTCTCATAGTCATAGGATGTTGGCTGGTAACAGTTTGGGGTATAGTAGATATCCACACAGAGTGCTTCTCTCCCAACATTACTGAACAGAAAACCTGAAATTCACTATGATTAGGCTGCCTACATAATCTGCCCAATCTGGAGCCATTGTGTCCAGGAAAGATTGATATTCTTAAGTTATAAGTTACACCCCTAGAGGGTAGATATAGAGTCCATTCATTAAAGTATGGTTATAGATTATGAAGGGTGGTGCTGAGAGGTAGGGAATGATTGCTAAGTAGATAGTCAAAATGTCTACTATATCTCTTAAAAATGATTTTAAAATATGGAGATAAATATTTAAAAGAAAAAGTAACTGAGATACACTTGAATTAACAGTACAGAAAAATACATGGTTTATTTTTGAACTTTCAATTCTAGAAAGCTCATAATAATATAGCAGATTAGAGTGTGGACTCTAGAGTTATGAGGAAGTACTGCCTGGGCTCCGATCTCAGCCAGCTCTGCTACTTTCTAGCTGAATAATGACCTTGGAGGAGTGACTTTTTCTCTCTACCTTAGTGTTTTCATCTGTAAAATGAAATAATAATAACATTTACCGCATAGAATTATAAGAATTAAATGAGTCAATACATAAAAAATATTTAGAACTATGCCTGACATAAAAAGCATTTAAAATAAACTTTTGTTATTTACTATTGCTACTTGCTAGTGCTCTCTGGTAAAATAATTTACTGGTAGTTTTTATCACCTGTAGACATTTCTAATGTAATTAGTGATACAGTATTCTGAAAACAGACACGTGGAGTGTCTAGCTTTAGCTTACCTCGTGGAGTCACCTGAGTTAAAAATCAGAAGTAAAGGAAAGGATTCTCTGTTTAATAAATGGCGTTGGGAAAACTGGCTAGCCATGTGCAGAAAGCAGAAACTGGACCCCTTCCTGACACCTTACACTAAAATTAACTCCAGATGGATTAAAGACTTAAACATAAGACCTAACACCATAAAAACCCTAGAAGAAAACC